>JANHFO010002326.1:296031-306799 GCA_032468095.1 Pareas carinatus | reverse complement strand
GCATCAATCAAGCATCAATCAAGCTGCTCAGAGTTGCCTTATCAGGCAGCATATAAATTTAATAAATGAACAAATAAACACATAAACACATAATGTAATCAATACAGCAATATAGTTTGGTTATTCTGTTGTTCGTGAACTAAACCCATTGTAGTTTTTTTCCCTTTTAGCATCAGTTCTACAGCAGAGCATTGGAAAAAAACCCAACAGCCATGCTTAATAGTCGTTTTCATTTCATTTGTGGTAATGAGAAATGAAATTATTAAACTTTTCCAGGGTAAAACTAGAAACAAGCAAAATTGGTCAGTCCTTTCACCTTTGCATATCAGGTCCCCAATCATGCAATCTCCTTTAATATTGTATTAGTGTATAATACAGATCTTAATATTTAAGGTCTAGACTGATTAAGATTATAATAATATAACAAGGTCAGTAAGATGTAAAAGCCCAGCATAAAAGTGGGAGCTGTGAATTTAGTTCACTTTGGTTATCTGCTACTGTTATAATGTTGTTACATATTGCCTATTAAAAATAGTTTTCTATTCCAAGTCCCCAGGAATTGCCTAATGCCTATTCTGCTTTCACTTCTGGTATTGCTGTCTTCTTACAGTCAGAATGGTAGCGCTGCCTGATTCTTCCACCAGCTCAACTAATTGCAGCATGCCATATGCTATCATCTTGCATACCAGTTATAAGAAAGGATCTATATAAATGAGAGTATGCACAATGGGAAAATGTGTCTAAAAACAAAGTGAAGCAGTGAATGAGGTAAGTACAAACAACAAAAGTCAATTTGCTATGTAACTATCATTTAATTTAATGGAAGCTTATCAGCAAGGTTTGTATAATTAGAAAGTCTCTGCTCAGAATGATATGTCCTGCTAAGAAGACGAGAAGCATGCTTTAGGAGAAGAGTGGTGAATCCAGAAACTTATATCTTAGTGTCTACTGCTTCCTGCCAGAGAGCAACAAGGAATATGTTTCATCCTTCTGTGGCTACCCTGTTTCCCCGAAAGTAGGACATCTTCTGAAAATAAGACCTACTTACAGTTTTGCCTCTCGCTGAAATATAAGGCCTCCCTCAAAAATAAGACTTCCCCAATAATAAGGTCTCGGACTTCTGGTTCCGGGCGGCCTCGGTAGAAAAATAAGACCTCCCCTGAAAATAAGCGCATCTTTGGGTGCAAAAATTAATATAAGACAGTGTCTTATTTTCGGGGAAACACGGTAGTTAAGAGATTGCATTCTGTGTGCTGATGTCACTCAAAAATGCTGGATCTGCAGTTCTCCATATACAGCCTTTCCTTTCAAATCAGAATTAAATAAGGACTATATATGTTGTAAATCTGGTTTTTCAATCAGATTCCAATCTTTTATGCTTTTTAGGCATATTTTAAATGTTGTGACATTGCTGTGCATACACGCACAAAATGGGGATGAAAAAGGGCGTTATATGTGAACCTCAAGTCAATGTTGACTCCTGGTATCTGTTCGAACAAGTCCCTACAGTGTTATTGGCTAGTTTTGTGGAAGTGGTTTGCCACTGTCTCCTTTCTTTCACCCCTAATAGCTATTCTTTATCAAGAAGAAAAAAAGCCAGATCAGGCAATATTCTGGATTTGAGAGAGAATCTTACCAATATCAAAATCATGTAACAGTTAAAATGAATATTGTGCCTTGAGTACACTGAAACTTACAGATTTCGTGTTTCCCTACACTATAAAAACATGGTGCTAGGGCACAGATTCAAATAGAGTCTTTTCTGCATGGTATGCAGCAAATCACCATTAAATCATTTAATATAATTTGTGAAACTATGAGTAACTATGGGGCAATATTTTGGCTGGGGAGTACCTGAATCTGTGATTGCTGCTATGCAGCTATACAAATACATATTTTCTGCTAAGTAATTGAGTGAATGAGAAAAAAGGTTTTGTCCAACCAGTGTCGTCTAGATGTGAGGCCAGCATGATGGGGGCATCAAAGTGAGGGAGATTATTATTACTAGAAATAGAATGTTACAATGAGGTGGATTTTGTTTTTTTTTGCTAATTTGATTCAAAATAATTAACTAGTTTAAAATTACCCTATCTTTTGGAGTAGCACTAACCTTTATGCTTCCATCCTTGGTTATTTTTAAAGATCAATGAGGAATGTTCCTTTTTTCATAAAAAGAATAAACTTTGCTTAAAGGGAAGATGCATGGGTAGCCTGAACAGAGGACTACAGTGCCAAGGAGGACACTTTTCTGAAGGACACTGCTACGTATTACACTCTGAAGAGAGAACTACCAGCAGTTATAAGAAAATGGTCATTGATTTCCTCCAACAACTGCTGAAGGACAATATCATTGACAAGCTACAATACTATCACTTTTACCCTGAGGAAGCCACTCCATGTATAGATGGACTTCCCAAAATCTACATAGAGGGAATTCCACTCAGACCAATTGTCAGCAGCATCAACTCCATCACCAACAACATTGTGAAAAAAGTGATAATCTCTATAGGTATTTAGATTAAGTGGAAATCACAGGATATTCTTTTATCTTTGTCATAACAGTTATTTCACATAAACTAATGTTTAAAAAATATCAGTTTAGGTAAAAAACAATACTGGCATTATTTAAGAGTAATTTATAAAGAAAAATTACAGCACCATGATTGACGTAAATTAAAACATCACTCATTCAAATAAGAGTATTTAGGAAACAAGTAAACTCAATAATCCTGAGAATGGCAAGTATCTCAATTAATCTGAGATACTTGCCATTCTCAGAATTATTGAGTATATGTAGGTCTAGGTGTGTTCGGGTCTTCTCCCATGTAAGATTGAAAATATCTTGGCGACATTTCGGCAAGGTCTGACTTGCCATTTTCAAGCTGGTGCTTTTGGCTTCTTGCTAGTCTGAGCAAAGTGTAGTGATTGCTTTTCTATTAGTCTCCTGTGTTTTAATGGCTTGAGTAATGAGCTGTTTGATGACCTTGTGAGTTCTTTTGATGTGGAGTCCTGGGTCTTGAGACTAATAGAAAAGCAATCACTACACAAATGACCCAGGAGATTACAACACAATATACCATTATACCAACATCAACTCCATCAGCCAGTCAGGAAATAACAACACAGCCAACCAGCCCAGCACACCAAATCCTCCCACCAGTATTTACAGATAAAAGGCAACTCTGATCACACATCACTCACACTAGCACAAAGCCAAAAGCACCAGCCTCAAGATGGCGAGTGAGACCTTGCCGAAACATCGCCAAGATATCCTCAATCTTGCAAGGTAGAAGCCCCGAACACACCTAGACCTACATACCTGTACCCGTGAAAATCTATGAAAACATATATATATAGAGAGAGAGACTAGCAAGAAGCCAAAAGCACAAGCCTGAAGATGGCAAGTGAGACCTTGCTGAAACGTCGCCAAGAGAAAACATTGTTTTGAGAATTATCTTTTCATTTGTATGAGACCACACATTTTTGCAGTGCGTTCAGGAAAAACCAACTGCACTAAACTCATAAAATGAAGTAAACTCAGCAGTTTCTCTTCTTTTTTTATATGACAGAATGCATTTGTTATGGCTGACGGCCTTTCATAATTCAAGTTAAATGTAAATGCCGGTATTTATTATTGCTTCACTGAAAATAAAACTGTGAGGCCAATAAGGAGGCTGCTTTTTTGTTCTGACAGATTTGACTCAATTCTTTTTTGTAGCATGAGTTGAAAAGTTTAAGTTAAATGCATATTATTATGCAAATTATTAATTAAAGGTATAACATAATGCATATTGATTATTCATGACTTAGACAGGGTATTTAACCTTTCCGGCTCAAGGGCAAATGACTGCCATGGAAGACATGACTAGTCACAAAACATCTATTTCAACGAAAGGCAAAGTAGCGAGGTGTGAAGATTATGAATTACAACTTTTCTGTCTGGATTGTACTTTTGGATACTCCTGAAAGGTAAGAGGAGATTGACAGGGGAATCAATTGCTGAGCAAGGTGCTGCATTCTGTGCTTGCTAGATGTGTACAAGAGAGCCTGGACAGCCACCTGTCAAAGATACTTTAATTTGGATTCTTGCATTGAGCACGGGTTTAGGCACGATGACATAAAAGGCCCTTCAGACTTTAGAATTATGTAATAGGCTGACCTGCCTATTGACCCAACAATAATTACATTAAAATCCTGGGAATAAACATGAACTGACATTCCTTCTTTAGTTAGTGATTGTGTCAATCACTGTTATGGTTTTGGTAAACAGTAATACACACTAAAGTTAGGCCACAAAATGAAGAGACTAAAGGACGACAAAACCTTAGCATATATTTTGACTTCTCTTAGCTGAACCAGCCTTCCACAGCAATCTTTTTTCAGATGTCTCAGCCCATTTTATTCCCATATTTAAGTCAAATACATCTGTGAGAGAATCAGGTTGGATTGCAGACCTGATAAAAACTGAGAATTTAGAGATTTATAAAGGTAGGCAAATATACCACCAAGTATGTAAGACAAGCAAGCAAACAAATAGGGGATGGGGTCAGAAAAAGGCTTCTGACTATCATTATATTATGAAACAGATCACGGGGAGAAAAGAGATCAAGGGGAGAAAGAGACAAGTGTGACAAATATGTCAAAATCCAAGTACCGAACTATTGTAACTTTCATAGCAGAAGAATACAGTATAGGAACCAATAATGTGAAATATATCTTGTCGTTCCACAAGGAACAACAAAGTGCAGAAATGTAAAAGAAAGTTCATACCTGAACATGAGCCAGGACATTTTGAGATGTGGTGAAGGACAGAAAGAAAGAAAAGAAAGAAAATGGTCTCATGATAATTGTAGGTTTGCTCTAATCTATGTACCATTAGCACTGCATGAATTGGACTGTTTACTCTTATATTCAGTTTCTTCAGTCATAATGGTGGCTGCCAATAGATTTTAATTTTAATGTATTATTACACAGATCTCTGTTTTCCTTATTTTCTCTTCTATAACATTAACACATTTTTCTGTTAAAAAATGTGTGAAAGATTAATTTGTAGAATGACGGGATATGTGGGTGCACAGCAGGGGACAGATGGAGGGGATGTAGCATGATGATTTCTTCTGCAGCATCATTTTCATTTTTGCTATTATAAGTGAGTGAAGTATATCTAAAATAATTTATTCTCTGAGCAAAACATATCGGGAAATCGGTTGACCTTTCCATATCCTATGTCATTCTTCTAACCAAATGCAACAAGTCTGAGTTTTTTATCTGAAGCAATGCAACTGTTCATGGTACAGAACAATGAAGTTCATTTCCAATGAATAAACTGACTAATGTGAATGCTATTTTAAAAAAATAGAAATCCCACTGATTTTTATCAGTTTGCTTTGTAGCATGCCATGTTGTAACACACACTTGGGTAAAATTGACATAGATGCTTGATTTTCCGTTCCCAGCATAACAATTTTCTGTCCTGTAATGTCTGTCTGAAACCAGAACAATTACACAAATCAAAGTGTATGCAAGTTGTTTCAAACCATTAACATGAAAAGGGAATTGTTTAAATGAATGGAATATGTGAAAAGTAATAGTGCTGATCTGTGGCCAACTCTTAAATGCACACATACGTATAGTAGGAGTCATGTTCTTTTCAGAGAATAAAACAGCTCAGCAATTCATTGTCATCTGGTACAAAGAGACAGTCCAAGAAAAAGTAAAACTTGGGGAGAGAAATTTAGGACACAATGTGGGAGAAAAATATGGAAAATATGTCATTTTGAGAAAAGCAATGGTGACAAATGGTGATTAAATGTTTTGTTAGTTTCTTGCTTACTAAAACAAGTTGATTGGATAACAACTGGAAGCAAAGATGAATAACTTCATTCTCATGTGTGAACATTACTAGGCAATTGAAGCATTTCAAATGGGAGGAGTCCTGCTATGCCAATGTGCAGAGTAATGTTGAATTAAGATATTGGTGAGTGTTATGTGAGGTTGTAAACAATTTAATGTTAAATTGGTCTGTAAGTATTTTTCTAAATAGAGAAAGGCAACAGACCACGAGATTAACCCTTTGTGTGGATTTAACTTAATCCTGAAGAGAGAAATAGGATGAACATAGAAAAGAATAGTGAACCATCTGCACATTTACTTCAAAAACACTTTGTAAGCAAATCAGTCAGACAACTGATAAAATCTACTTATTCTTTTCCATTGTACTTTTCTGGTAGCAATAGCACTTAGACTTATATAATGCTTCACAGCCCTCTCTAAGCAGTTTACAGAATCAGCATATTGCCGCCAACAATCTGGGTTGTCATTTAACAACCTCGGAAGGATAGAAGGCTGAGTCAACCCTGAGCCAGTGAGAATTGAACCCCTGGAAGTCAGCAGAATTAGCCTGCAGTACTGCATTCTAACCACTGTGCCACCATGGCTCCTTGGTACAATGTGAAGAAAAGAGAGAGGAAATGAATAGGGCCGCCTAGTTATGGCTCTCACTCCACACACTACTTGCTTTCCCTGCTCACTCCCCATATATTTCATAGCCCCACAAACCTTGTTATCATGTGGCCTTCCTTCTGAGGCAATGCAGCTATGGACAGAAGCAAAAAGATTATACAACCTGATGTAAGGATATATGTCAAAAAAAAAGACAGAGAGATCTCACAGCTCTGGAATCTCATCTGGTTGCAGTTAGATCAAGAGCACCAAAAGTAAATAAAACCAAGACAGAGTTGTAATAATATAATTTGTAGGAATAAAGAAGAAAGGTTGATGGTGGTCTTTTTTCTGAACTTGCTGATTACCTTCTGAATGTTTCATCTTCAGGCTAGGTAACAACATCAGCGGGGCTTCAGTTGAAGCATCTTGTTTCAGTTTTCCACTTTCATTTGGTCTTGAGTGGTCATGTGGTCGGTTAGTCATGGGATTGACTGGTCACATTGTGTGAAGGTCACAAAGTGATGAGGTATTCGATGTCACCATTGGTGGGTCACTTGATTAATTGAAGAAACTGTTCAGATAAGTTTATTGAATACATAGAGTTCCTGTTGAGGAGTCTTTTTCATAGGGCTTTCACTAGCCTGCAGGTTGGCATTTCCAGTAGTGATACTATTGGACGAAGAGGGACTCCATCTTTGTGTACTTTGGGAAGTTCATAGAATCTGGGTATAGTGGAGACTTGTTGCTGCAAGTATCTCCTTTCTGCCACATTCAGCTGTTTTTCTTTTTCCATTTTCTTCAGGATGTTTTTTATTTTGTTCTCCAGTTGTTTAATCAGGTTCTTGGTGATTATCTAGTAGGTATTGATGTCATGTAGCAGGTCTTCAGCTTTGTTGATATAATTGGTTTTGTCCATTGTCACAGTCAGTCTGCCATAGGATAACAATGCTTTCACCTTGTCTCAGTTTTCCTAACACCTTCCTCTTTCTGGTATAATGTTCCATTGTGTTTGCTTCATTGGATGTTTGGGAAGATTCTTTGCCTGATATCTTCTCAGGGCTGAGGCTGTTGGATTTTATTATGGATTTGAAGTTGGCTATAAAATTGACCAGGTCTACATCTTTGTGATTGAAAGTAAAGACATGTATGAGGACGGTCATCAGACAGGGATCTGCTGGAAAATTTTGGATCCATAGATTAGAGTTGTGATCTTAGGGCTTTGGGGTGATCATTGTAAGTTTCTTCGGTAGTGCATTACATTTTTGGGTCTGAAGTTTGTCAGATTTTCTGCTGATTTTATGTTCCAAAGTGTCCATCAGGTTTTGTCCGGTAGTGTTGAAGCATTCAGCTTTCTATTTGTTAACAACACATTGATATTTCTTCAGGTGGTTGTGGGCATTTGTGATAATAAATTGAAGTATCTTGTGTCCATTTTGGGAGGCTAGTCTCTATGCTTGTGGGTGATTGATTGATGGTCAGCAGTGTATGCTTTTTGTGAATACTTGTTTTTCAAGGCACTCGTGGAGGAAGCGTAGTTGTTCATGGGTTGATCATTGTCTGACGGCAAAAGTCTCCCAGTGCTGGGCAAATTTAAGTGGCCCATCAAAATTTATCTGGTGCTGAAATTTAACTTTCGTTTAAATGTCAGAAGAATTATGCAGGATCATTCCACGGGCCCCTGTAGTCTAAGCACCCTATTTCTCAAAGTGGCCAACTAAATACAAAGGGAAGTTCACCAGCAGTATTTGAGGAACACAGCCATTAGAAATGTGCAGATTAATTCACCTCAATGAGATGCTTTGCTTATTGCACCAGGTGGATGGTAGTAATAGATTGAATCTATTTTGATTTGCAGATCTGATTCTCGGCAAAGTTTTTGTGCTTGCAATGTGTATGGGTAGAAGCTGCTGTTGAAGATCAAAGCAAAGGGGCATCAATCCTTCTCTTCACTGATTAAATTAGATTGACTCAGACAAGATCCAACAGAGGTTCTGATGCGACAGTAGCAAGATTAATTTTGTTTCAATTTTTGGCCTGAAAGGATGGAATTAGTCAAACCTCCCTGGAGTTGACTAACCCTTCCCCCTCATTCTTTTAAAACTATTTATTTGCACACATATTTTAATATTTTCGATATTGAAATGCTTTACAGGAAAAGTATGTATATTCCTTAATGGTGGTTTTTGTTCATTCATACATATTTCATTAGTTTGCAGTCCACATACATTTATTCTCTGCCTACTTTCTCCACCCCTTCGCCATATGGTTATTCTGATTCTTCAGGAGAGAGTGATATATAGTATTATCTTAACTGCCTGCTGAAAATAGTATTAGCAATTAGCTCTGTGAAGACTTTTCTAAATACAAGCAGAGGGAGGGAAAATCTAGTCTTCCTTTGGCTGTTTCTACTAAGAATATGTAGGATCTGCCATTCATAAATTGAAAGAGCGCCAGTGAATGACATAAAGATCACACTGTTAACAGCTTTCATTTGTATTTTCACACAAAAGGACCATGGAGGAATGGGTTATAAATGTATGTGTCACATATTGTTCATTTCTGCTTTGACAGGAGTTCCTTGAATAGAAGAAAATGTGTATCTTTATGTTGCACAGATAGAAAGACAAGCCTTCCCTTTGGAGTGTTCTGTCTCAGGAAATTGCTGCGTTTCTCTATTACTGTAGTATGTCAATAAGCTGACAAAAAAGTCAGAATCGGGGAATAAATTCCATTTTATTACATAGTTTTTCACCAACCAAATTTAGAATTGTAAGTTTTTCTTATTGCAATTTAAGTGTTTATCCATTCATGTGTAGCTTGTTCAACAATAGCCAAAGCATATTAATAATCAAGAAAATTAAATAAAATACCTATGAAAGACTATTAAGATAATGGCATTAGGAAGAGTCAAATTCAAATCCTGATGCAATCATGGATTCAGCAAGATGGTTCTGGTTGTTATGAGCTTTATTTGCACAAAAAGCTTAGCCATGTAAACATAATCATAGTTTACTCTGACTGCTTACCTTTATATATCACATGGACAGTGCTTTTTTGTCATGGAATATGGCAGAATGCAGTTCTGGCACCTTTTTTGCCTTAAATACAATAAACTAAATTTATGTTAAGAACTGAATATATAATTTTTTAAATAAAAGATTAACAAGATGTGAGTTTCGGCACCGTTTTTCTTACCAAAAAAAGCACCTGCATACAGAATTATCAACTATATAGGCTGACTTCACATTTTAAACTAAAATGTGGTTGCCTGGTTAGCAGTTCACTTTTTCACACAAATGCAGACCCAATCTTTTCAGCCAATCAACTTTACAGATTAAAGAAGCCCCTCCACACGTGTTACTTTGTGTTTCTAGAGAAAAATCAGGAGACAAATGTAATGATACATACAATAAATAATTAAAAATAATGTTAGACTAATCATGAAGTGATTGCTATAATTCAAATATATATTTATCAGACACAGACAGCTACAGATTTCCCTGTATTTCCATCACCTTGGTCCTAGGGTAGTTTTGGGATTGTACTATGTTCTGGGTCTTCTCATATTACCCATCAGGTTTTTAACATTATAGAAGATTAAACAGGCTGATGTGTTCTAGAAGTCCTAGCTATGATTAATAATCCATACAACTGATTAAATAATCTTTGAGAGTCATGGTGTATGGGGCACTCAAATAATAAAAAGATAACAGTAGATGGAGAAAGCAGGACAAAAAAATTGAAGATAACATACAGTTTGTAGCCTATAAGAATTTAGAGCACAATTTAATTCAGCAAGGGAAAGGCAAGGGAAAAAAATTCAGAGTGCGAGAGGAACTGAAAAAAGTTTCAAAAACTGTTTTTGAAGTGTTGTGGGTGGAAGGAATACGATGAAGACAGAACTAGTGATTTCAGCTCTTTATTTTGGCTAGAGAGAATGCACAGTAAAAAGCTGCCAGCTGGTTCCCCCCTTTTATACATTTGAATGGGGGAAATCAGCCAATCAGCAACAAGGGTTTTTCCGTTGAGGAGGTGGGACAGAGAGGAGTGTGGATTGGAGTGTAAATCTCTTGCTTCACTCCATAAAAGTTTTGATTTGCTGTGTTGGCAATTTTGTTTTCTTTTTTGTCTATATAGCAACCATAAGATTAGAATTTTGGAATTTTCTAGTATAGTAAAGAATGAAAATTACAAGAACTAGCAAATAACATACACTTTCAACTGAAGAGGCCCCTAGATGATGCAAATTGTTGTAGTTTCGCAAGCACCCCCTTTTGGCGGGCTTTTCACAAGCCCGGGTAAAAGTAACAGAGCAATGACAGCT
>JANHFO010002326.1:247688-264280 GCA_032468095.1 Pareas carinatus | reverse complement strand
CAACTTATGAAACAAATGTTAAAAAGAAACCAGTTTTTCTCTTTAAGCACTTGCACATGTGTTTACGCGCACACACACACACACACACACACACAGCATATTCTTCTGCAAAGCTTACATAATATTCTGCAGTAAGTATGTTACTATATGAAAAAAGATTTTCCTCTACTAAGATGCCTGTCCTATGACATTCTTGATATGAGATACAAACTTAGAGTCTGTTTACATTATTCAGTCCTTTAATGTAATTTCAGTATATATTTGCATGTAATTTTTTGGACAGCACATCATAGCAAGTCCAATTCTACTTTGATCTAGCTAAAGCTATTCATGACTAATTACTATTAAAATTACTGCTTTTAAGGTAAATCCATTGTTTCAAAGGGATTTAGTTACAATCAATCTGAATAAAAGTTGTAGTATATGTAGTCCTAGTGAGAATTTCAGTAACAGTTTCAAGTCATGAATACTGAAATTACTTTTATAAGAGGGTTACCGTAACTTATTCTTCCAACTCTGAATATCCCCCTCTTCTCTCTATCTTTATCTTAAAGAGAATGAGGGAGTGTCAGATCTGAGAGCTTTTTCAAATTACATTCCTGCTTTGGGCTGAAATTTCTCTTATCAGCTGCTTGGCTGCAGCTCTTGCTCAAGATTTGTCACACAGCTCATTACATACCTTGAGTTTCTTTGACTTATTATTTCTTGTCCTTTTTTTGTATTCTGCAAATCATTGCTTATCCAAAAAGGGAATACCCTGATGGTTATGTAGACTTGTATATCATATAATTAATTATATTGAAACAATCATATAATTGAAATTAATACTTTCTTTTAAAAATAGAGGTCTGTGGCTCACATTGGCCCCCCAAAATGGACAGTTTTAATATAAAACATGTAAATTCAGATAAAGATGCTTTCAAAGGAAATGAATGAATTGGGACTCAACAAACAATACAGTTTTATACATCTAGTCAAAAACTTGGGAAAGAATGAATACAATCAACAAGAATTTTTTGAGTCACTTCTTCATCAGGCACATTTAACACACTGGAAAGGCATATTTCTGGCTAAGAACATTCACCATCATAAAATTAAGTGTAATCAGTTCAAAGTGCAATAAGGACATGTTTTATAAGATGACATACACAATATGTACTCTATCAAAAATAATAATTACTTCCATAATTCTAAAACAAATGTAGGATTATCTATTAACCCTAACCCTCTTTATAAGCTAAAGTGGATAAAAAGGAAAAAAGGAAAAATAATGATCTACTATATATGTAAAAAAACAACGTAATATCCCAAAATACATTCAGTAAAAAAATGGGATATTTTTTGCTTCCTTATTTGCTTTTTTGCTTTGGAAATGACACAAATGTTTCCTCCTTTAGAAGAGAACAAACGATTCCTCAGTTTTGTCATTTTCCCTCTCACCATACATTTTTGGTGAAAAAGTTTTAAAATTATAACTCTGCATTCCAAATATAAAGTACATCTGGTCTGGAACACTGTGAAAGATATATTTTCAAAAAGAAATGTCTACTCAACCTTGTTATTTAGTTGAAAATTAAGGGAAATTAGGATACTATCTTCAACCCCAACAAAATCTATTAGGCTATAGCTAACATTACACACAGAGATACAAGTTATGTAATAGAATTTAGTTAGCTCTAGATACACTAAAGTTACTGTTACTTTACACACAGTTCATATAATAGGAGTTCCATTATGTCTCCTACTCTTTCTATTTCTCCATACTCCCCCAAAATCTGATTCCAAGAATTTCTTAATCTTCTGGAATAGATTTTAGAGATGCACTGGCAGTAGGCAAAGATCTGATCCACTGGTAGATCTTCACTCATCAGTTCAGACTTATAGTTTCTAGAAATTTAGATTGCTGCCCAACCCTCTTTCCAGTCTTAAGAATCCAGTACTACATCATCCCCAATGGATAGTCATTCAGTCTCTCTTTGAATACCTCTAATTGATTCTTGAAGCCATCAGTTCAATTGTAGTATGATTTTTGTTGTCTTTTATTCAAAATCTATTTCCTTGTAATTTAAACTTTCCTGTATTTTGAAACAATTCTGAAGCCTATATTCCATATGACAGCATTTAGTTACACGAAGAGTTATTACGTTTCCCTGTAGTCTGGTCTTCTCCAGACTGAATATACCCAAATGTTCCTCGTATATATTCTTCTTTAAAGCCTCTTATAATCTTGGCTGCATATTACAGTTTGTCAATGTCCTTTCTAAAATTCTATGTCTAAAACAAAATGTAACCCTCTAGAGGAGGTTCAACCAATACAGAACTGAGAGAAATAATATTTTTGCCTTTTATGGATGCAGGGTAAAATGGTATTTGCTTTTTTTTTTGCAACTGATTTATATTGGCTCATATTTTGTTCATGATGCACCAAGACATGTAGACATTGTTCTACTAGAATTTCATGTTGTAATTTGCCAAACGTTTTGCCGAAATCAAGGTATACTTTGTTCATTGCATTTAGATAAAGTAGATGCAACCAACTAGCGAGCTGCAGAAACCAAGATGGATGCAAGTGAAGTGGGACTGGTCTACTCAGTGTGATCTGCTGCGCATCTTTCAGCAGGCTAGGGTGACTCAGCTGTCTCTTAATTGGGTTCCTGGTAGAGCGGGGGTGGGGTGTCATACTGCTCCTCAGGTCCCTTTGAGGGATAGAATCAGCTGAGCTGGTTGCTTTTTCTAGTATCATTTTAGGAACAGCAAGAAAGGATTGCCTTTTTCTTGGCAACTGGCACCATACTGCTTGTATCAAACAATGCATTCTTTTCTAAATGCCCACAAACTAAGCGTTTAGTAACCTACTCAAGTTTTGCCTGCTATAAGACATAAAAACTGACAAAAAGTAGTATAAAGTAAGGAATAAAAAAAGAAAAAGAAATCAAATAAAAAGCAAAAAGTGCAAGAAAAGAACAACAGTTGAAAAATAGAAAAAAAGATATATAGAATTGGCTTCTATATATTCTTCACAGCATTCAAAGGGGCAAATATATTTTGACCTCTCCTTCTAAAGTGACATCATTTACTCTTCTTTCTATAATCTATCCTATCTTATCATCAAAACCATACATCACAAAAAAAATTCCATCTCTCTGCATACAGTAATCTTGACACAGTGACCAGATATTGAAATAATCTTCCATTGCTTTTTTCTAATGATTTATCTACTAATCCTAAAAGGAAAATTTCCAGCCTCAATTAAATATTGATTTTTAAAATCTGCTGTATCAAATACATACTTGAATTCAATTTTTAAAGCTTTTTACATGTCCACCAAGCATTATAAAATACCCCTTTATGTTGTTCACATTTTCAACATACATTTGAACATTCTAGATAATTTTTCTGGCATCATGTACCAATGATCTTGCATTATAAAGGTTCTTTTTGAGATCATAATGCAATGTAAACAATATTTTATGTTCTTGATTTTATTTATATATTTTTATTTATTAAATTTCTATGCCACCCAGCTCTGGGCAACATTGAATTTTAATTGTAAACCCCCCAGAGTCACTCACACTTATGACAATTGAGCCAAAATTGCTGTTGTTAAATGAGACATTTGTTAATAAGCATTGCCCCATTTTGCAACCACTCTTGCCACAGTTGTTAAGTGAATCATTGAAATTGTTATGTTAGTAACATAGTTTAAACTGAATCTGGCTTCTCCGTTGATTTTGCTGGTCAGAAGATCACAAAAGCTGATCATATGACTCCAGGACACTGCAACCATGGTCACTAAACAAACTGCCATTAGTCAAGGACTGTACATTAATACATTTTTAAATCTCTTTTTGAACACAAGAAAAAAATGGCCTTTCTCAGTCTTCTAGCATCATGCTTGGCCTTCACAATTCCTCAAAGGCCACAGAAAAGGGGTGGCAAGTTGATATCCACAAATTCTTTCGAAATTCTTGAATGTAACTGATCTGGTTCTGGAAACTAAAACTCATTCATGGTAACCTAGTCTTCTCTGTCTATCATTTTACTTTGAATTCCCATCCACTTTTCCCATCTGTTCTGTTTAGGACCATTTGGGATAAGACTGAAGCAAAGTACAAAGCTGAGGAGCTAAATACTCTTCCAGATATCTGTTTCTCTCTTCCATCACTTGATATCTTCTCACAGCTCTGGAAGGTGAGACACAGTGGGTTTGAGACCAAGCATAACCATTTTATAAAAACAAAACCAAATGACGGCAACCGGCCAGTCTGAGAAAAGGAATATAAGCAGGATGTTACAAAAGGGCAGGAGAAATAAACTCAAATTTTAAATGTGAGTTCATATGTTTATGTGTGCAAATGTAAGTGTGTGTTTGTATGTCTATTGCTTAAGATTCTTAACCTTTGTAGAAGTTCACTATTACTAAGTTTGCTTCTGTCTGCAATAAAGTATATTATCTACCCATTTGGATTTTCTGTCTTGCTGTGAAAGTGCCAAGTTCCAGAGAAAGTGAGGGTAGCAGAACATCTGAGGGCAGCCATCCACAAAGGAGACGTCAAAATTTGAAGAACATATATAGACTGTCTTGCAATTCCACTATTGTGTATCAGAATCCAGAGGTGACCCAGATAAACAAGAGAGCCCAGTGAACTTAGGCAGGAAGAAAAAATCAAACACAACTAGTGAACCATATACTAGTTCTTCCCCAAGACCTTGTAAATATTGTTGAAGCTTCTGTAGCCCTCCCATATAAATAACAACTTCTATGCTCAACAGGTGTGATGGGAATCCAAGCAAATGTACTGCTTTCCTCACTGAATGTGAACAATGTTTTTCTAAGACCAGTTGTCTTCCTCACTGACTGAATACACATAGAATTTCTAATTAACACAAGTGAATAGGCTATAAAATGCGGCAACTCCACTTCTGATTCATAGCCTAGACATGCATAACCACACTAATTTTATGGCACGCCTGAGAGCTCACTTTGAAGATCTAGTCAAGCAACTGACTACAAGCCACGAAACACATTACCTACAAGAGTGTAAACATTTGTGTGGGAGTATTATGCCTTATATCAGTTGGTAATACAAGATGTGGCTTAATGCTTAGTTCAGAGACACTATTTGATAAAATATGGGGCAAACTTTATCAATCAAGGCACCCTAGAAATGACGACAGCATTAATCATCATCTGTGTCAGGCTAAGAGCCTGTCATGTCTGGAAGGGGAAGGGAAGTAGTAGAGGGGGATGTTTTTCTTCTTGCTGAGAGCTAGCAACTGTGGAATGTCAAGGCCACACCGACCGCTGGAGTCCTCCTGAAATCAACCGAAGGAGGAACATCGTTCAAACCATCAGAGAGTTCTTGACTGAATGGAACCTAGCAACAGGGGAGGGGTGTGTGGTTGGAATGCTGAGCTTTGGGTCTGACATGATTAGATCTTGTTTTGCTTACTGCTGTCTATATCTCTCAGTAAAATTTATATTCTGTTCAGCTCAGAGTTTCCATAAGTTTATTTCCTGAGGTGAATGTTGGAACAGATCCTTACAATCTGCTTAGGCCCATATAGAAGATTGAAGGGAATGCAACAGAGTATTTATTTGATTGGAAAGGAAGATTCCTTTTTTGCTTTCTTCACCCTCTGCCTACATATGTGAAACAATGAAACAGTAAGCCCTCAAAACTATTTATTTGTTTGTATTCCACCTTTATTATTTTTACAATAACTGAAGGTGGCAAACATATCGAACACATTTTCCTCCTCAAAGTTGAACCCATGCAGCTGAGCTACCCCATCTCACTGAAAAAGGTTATATCACGTAAAGGCTATATTTTTATTGTGGAGAAGCTGGGCACTTTGTATAGTAGTGTTAAGAACCTCCCCTCCAATCAATTATGTCATAGCTGTGAGGAAGGAACATATTTTGCAAACAAAGTCCTAAATGTTCCAATTCTGACTTGTCTGGAAACAAGGCAGTTCAGCTCTCAATGGTCTCCCAAGCAGGAGACATCAGAAATTGTGAAGCCCAGACATATAGATACATATTCAGCAAAACATCAATGTTTAATCTTTCCTAATGCTCTATAAATTTGTCTGGTCTTGAAATATAAGCTCAGGCTTTAGTCAGTTTGGACTCCATGACAATATCTTTGAATTCTCTGCTCTGCCTACTCATCATGTCCAACTAGTGTTACTTTCCTACAAGTAATTGAATTCACATCAGAAGTTATGAATTTAAGCATGTCTTTTTTTTAAAAAAACATGTAAATGAATTGTATCTTACTCTTATGAACATAAACAATTAGATAAAATGCATGATTGCCAAAGGTCATATACAAAAGTTTTATATATGTATACCTCTTGATATTTACCTACATTTAAGACATCTTGTTTTTAAAATCATCTAACATTCTAGTAAATCAAGGAATTAATTAACAGGCACTGAAGACCACAAAATTAATCCTTTGTTAAAGCATCTGTTGAGGAGCACCCTATTTGAATCTTGGCATTACTAGAAGATGGATGAATATTTTGGATTAATGGTACTGGTTCCAAACAACTATTCCTTGCTAAGAACTCCTCCTTTATTTTAAATTATGAAGGAAAAATATTAAAAAGGTTAATAATTGAGTCAGCTTCGGCTGTCATGAAAAATTTGTGCCAAAGAAACTGATGCATGTTGGCAGGAAACCTCGCTTTTTATGTGACTCATATATTGTGCAACCTATTACCATATACAGTATTTTATATGAAAGAATAGTTGTATGTTTATATAAGAATGTGTCAACATCACAATGCAAATTGTTAATTTAGAACTCCTGTAAATTTCACTTAATTGGCCTGACATAATGCAGCCTAAATCCCCAAAACATCTAAACATCCACCTATAATTTATTTGAAGAATTTTTTTGAGATTATTACAAACATAGCTAAAGAAATCACTAAAGAAGAAACCACTGAACAAGCCACTAAAAACCATGATTTTTTATTGATAAGGAACTAAGAAATGAAAATTGTCTGCCTTTGGCATATTTATTCAATGTTAAGTTCTCCAAAGGTTTTATAAAATATTTAAAAAGCTAACAATTAAAATCAGTGCGTGTCAATCACAAATTAAACTATTAAAGTTGCTTAAGTAAACGCTTTTTAGGAAGAAAGTTCAAAGAGGCTGTTTAAGAACGAACCTGTCTTGAGAAAATAGTGAATATTGAACCAGTCTTTCTAATATCATGTTTATGGTTTGTTTATTATTATTATTGTCTTCTTGTTTTAAAGCTTTATGATTATGAATGCACCTAATACGTACATGACATGATGAATGTACTTTATGATAATGAATGTATCTTAGGATTGCAATCATTATCAATTATAGCCTTATGATTGTAACCACATTTTGTCTAAAATCTCTTTGTATGTCCAACAGTTTTTTGACTCTCTTAAATTAGGATGTGTAAAAACTTCTATGATAGATAACCATACTGGGATCTTTTGATAAATTCCCTTTTTTAATTTATCCCAGATGTGTATCAGTGCTTTCCTCAAATAATGATTATTAAAATATGTGTGGATTTTGTTCTTTTCGTAGACCAGGAATTCATGCCATCTCATCTGTAGATTGCGTCCTAACGTTAATAGCCTATTGTCCCTTAATGTAATCCATTTTTTTTACCCAGGTAAACGCAGCTGCTTGTTGGTATAATGTTCAGTTTGGTAGGCTAAATAAACAATTTTCCCTTTTCTCTTGCAAACTTTAAATTTTTGATTCTATAGTTTTTCCTTTCCCGAATAAATTTGAGTATCATTTTATTTGGCTCATCAAAAAAGGTTTTTTTAAATTTAATCAGAATTACTTGGAATAGAAATATCATTTTTGGCAAAATGTTCATTTTGATGGTGGCAATCCTTCCCATTAAAGAAAGCTTTAAGTTTCCCCATCTTTCCAAGTCTTTTTTTAATTTGGTCTACTAATTTATTATAGTTATCTTTTTTCAAGGTAATGCATTGGGCCGTCAAATTTATTTCTAGGTATTTTATCTTGTCTACCACTTGAAACTCTATGTTCTTCTGCAGCTCTTTTTGTTCTTTTTAGTCATATTTTTAGTAATTACTTTTGTTTTTTGTTTATTGATTTTTAGTCCGGCTACCTTTCCATATTCGTCTATCACATTAATTAATTTAGGAATTGTTTCTACTGGATCCTCTGTAATAAAAGCAAGATCATCTGTGAAAGCTTGCAACTTGTAATTCCTCTCCCTTTACTTTTAATCCTATAATTTGGTTGTCTCCCCTTACTTTGTTATTTAAGCTTTCCAAGGTTAATATAAACACCAGCGGTGATAGTAGACAGTCCTGTCTAGTGCCCTTCCTTATATGTATCTTTTCCAAATAATTGCCATTTATTATTACTTTAGCTTCTTGATCGTGATATTTCCCTTTGACAACATTCAGAAAGTTTTCATCTACGTTAATTAGTTGTAATTGTTTTATCATAAATTGCCAATCCACATTGTCAAAGGTCTTTTGGGCATCTACAAATAATATTGCCAGTTTTTTACCCAAGTACATTCCATAATACTCTATCACATTAATTACAGTTCTTAAATTATTTTTGTCTTCTGGGTAGAAATCCATTTTGGTCTTTATGAATGTAGGAACTCAGCCACTGTTAAATTCTGTTCGCCATTATTGTTGCAAAAATTTTGTAGTCCACATTAAGAAGCGATATTGGATGGTAGTTTTTAATTTGTTCTGGATCATTGCCTTTTTTATGTATGAGAGCAATATTCGCTTCTAACCAAGATTTGGGTATCTTTTTATCCATCACCAATCCATTATATATTTCTTTAAATGGTACCAATAAACTTGCTTGGAGGGTTTTATAAAATTCCGCTGGAAGACCATCTGTGCCTGGCGTTTTGTCTGTTTTTTTGCTTTTTAATCACTTGTATTATTTCTAGTATGGTAATTTCTTGATTAAGCATTATCTTAAAGTTTTCTTGGATCTTTGTAGGTTTGTTTATTTTAAGATATTCTATTATGTTTTCTATCAAGATTTATTCCGTCGCATATAAATTGGAATAGTAGTTTTTGGTTATCATTTTTAGGTGATCTTGAATATATTGTTTTTGCCTGATTTTATTCATGAGGCAAGTTATGCTTTTTTTTCTTTTGTTGTCTAACTTTATATGCCAGTCATCTTCCAGTTTTATTTGCATTTTCAAAGATGATTGTTTTGAATTCTTGATTTGTTGTGCAATTCTTTCCGATTCTATCAGATTTATTTTGTGTTTAATTAGTTTTAGTTGTTTTTAGTAATGTTTTATCCCTGGAGAATTCATTAATTTTAGTTCAATCTTTCTCATTTCTTCATTCAGGTTATTATAATTTTGTATTTTTTCTTTGTGCATTTTTGCCATGAAACTAATAGCCAGCCCTCTAAAATACGCTTTTGCCATCTCCTATATTGTTTGGATCTGGGTTTCCTCTTTTAGGTTTTCTAGAAAAAAACAACCCATTTCCTTCTCTTGCCTTTTCTATAAAGTCTTTGTCTTTCAATATGGAGTTTTGTAGGGTCCATCTTTTATTTGTTTTTGTGTCTCTCCAGGTAAGTGAGATGGGTTTATGGTCCACCCACATTGTAGGTTCGATCTCTACTTGTATTATGTTTTGTTGTAATTCAGATGTTAATCAGATTATATCAATCCTGGACCAAGAATTATGATAATTTGAGAAGAAGGTGAATTGTTTAGTATTTGGATTTCTTTTTCTCCAAATGTCATGCATATCAAATTCTTCCACTAAGTTTATTAGGGCTTCAGGAGCTTGGTTCCGTCCTCATTTTTTTGTTTTACTGGATTTGTAGTCCATTTCATTGTCCCATATACAAGTAATGTCACCTACTAGAAATATGTCCTGGTAATTTAAATCTGTAATCTTTTTATGTAGTGTTTCATAAAATTTCTCTTGATTAATGTTTGGAGCATATATCGACACTAATAAAAATTCCCTCTTTTGGTTATTAACTTGGACCATTAATACTTGTCCGTCTTCATCATTGTAAACCCATTTTGATTGTATGTGCTCTTTTATATATATTGCTAAACCTCTTTTTCATTTTTTTGCATTGATATTTTAGTTGGCTGTAAACCACCCTGAGTCTGTCAGGAGAAGGGTGGTATATAAATGTAATAAAACTTGAAACTCAAAAACTCGAAACTTGATAAATAGCTTACCCAGTTTGGGTTGTTCTAACAGCTTATAGTAATGTTTAGCTATATGCATTTCTTGAATACATATGTCTTTCTTCAACTTTTGTAGTTTGCTGAAGGTCCTACTCCTCTTGTTTGGGTGGTTTAAACCATTTACATTCAACGTAAATATTCCATCCGGGTTAACCATCTAGTTCGGTCAGTCTTGCTCTGGCTGCTCTTGTATTCCCTTGGCTACTTTCCTCTTGTTGTTTCTGTCTCCTCTCTAGTATCTTCTCTCTTCTCTCATTCCTAGATTGACCTGACTATCTTCCTCTCCTAGTCTGGTTATCCTTGTTATCTCCTTCTGCATATCTTCAAGAAATGCTGCACATTTCTTATGAAAGCCTTCCACTTTCCATATGGTGTTTAGGTGATGTTGTGTGCCATTCCAAGTAAAAAAATATTCCTTCAGGAAGTAACCATCAGTACCTTGTTTCCTTTTTGTTTAGTTTAGATGTCAAGAAGTGATAGTTTTCTTGTTTCACTTATTCTCTTTGGGACTTGAGGAAGCACTTCAATCTTGTCACCTTCAAACATTATTGATTGTTCTCTAGCTTTGTTTAAGACAATGTCTCTGATGTTCTTTAATAAACTTTACTTGGACCTCCCTGTGTAGATTATTCTTTCTTGCATAGCTTGAATTGAGTTTATATATTTCATCCACTTCTTCCCTTATTATGGTCAGATTTACTTCAAGTGTTTCAGCCAACAGTTTGGTTATCTTTTCCTCTTATCTCTTCATTAGGGGATTCCTTCAAATTTTGAAATCTCAGATAATGATTGACTCGTCGTATTTCTAGGGTAGTTATTGCCCCTTCTAGTTCATAGCTGTTTTGCTCTAGTCTTGTATTTTCCTCCAGTAGATCTTCTATTTTCTTTTTGCCTTCTTCTACTTTCTTTTCTAAGTTTTGGATATTTTGTTCATTAGCTATTATTTGCTGATGATGTTTCTCATTCTGGATTTTAATTTCCACCAGTTGTTCATTTAGCCTTTCCATGTTCTGATTGGATTTTTCCATTTTTTGATCTAAGTCCTCTAGTATAGCTTCATTTTTCTGCATTATCTCAAATAGTTGATCCATCGTTATTTCCAGTTTCTTTTCCTTACGTTGCATTTGTCCTTGTTGAGGTACCTTGAATGGTCTGTATTATGGTGACTGTGGCATCCTTTTTCATATATTTATTCATATTTGCTTGTTCCTCCCACATGCACTCCTTTGCATCCCGTCTTTTGAATTATATATTTCCTCAGCTTATTTCAGTATGGTGTCTTAACCTTTCCCCCCCTCTAGATGGTGTCCTACTTCTTTTTTGTGTCTTTAGAGAGTTTCCTTCTCAATATTTCTCTTAAATTATAGTTATATCACCAAACTTCCTAGGAGGAACTGAGTGAAATTTTCTTCTCTGTCTGGTAGGCTCACTTTTTCTTATCTAGGCTAATTCCCTTAAGGGTTTCTGTATTTCAGTCTGAGGGTTGGTTTTTTTTTAGCATTTCTATTTGCTATAGTAAAAAATGTTCTGGGCTTTTTGCTTCTTTAGCCCTCACTGCCAAATCACCGCTTCCTTAGTTTCTGGGGTATATTGTACAATTTAGCTCTTTCCTTATTTTTATGTTCTTAGTTGTTGTCTAGTTTTATAGATAATTGAATTTTCTTACCCCGACACCAGCCGGCACAATCTATATCTTCCTCTTCCTGGCTGTCTGCAGCTAATGGTGGTCTGTCAGTTTACCATGCTCCCCTTTGTCTCACTCCTCAAGGGAAACCCAGATCAGCTTGAAGTAACTACTGTATCAGGTGCCTGGGGAGCTCCCCTTGTTGCCTCCCCTTCAGGGAGGTCTCTTGAACCTTTCAGCTGTTGGAAAATCGAAGCAAAGCCAGCTACGGAGGTTGGTGCTCCAATCTCTCCTCCTTGTCCTGCTGTTGCTTCACCAGAAGGACTACTTTAAACCAATAAGAAGTGGGAATTGAGGTGATATAAATATGTGAGTGATGAGTTCTGCACAAAGGTTACTCTGTTTCTCTGAAAATAAGACCTAACTGGAAAATAAACCCTAGCATGATTTTTTAGGATTCCCATAATATAAGCCCTAATGCGTCTTTTGGAGCAAAAAATTAATAGAAGATCTGGACTTATTTTTGGAGAGACAACAGTACTTGTAATTGAGTTACTTTGTATTGGTGCTAAGTGTTAGAATGCTAAAAAGGCAAGTATACTGAACTTGCACATCTTTAAGTTATCAGTCTTGATTTATTGCCAGCAATGACAGTGTTATAGTATGTGGGAATGACCTTGAGGGATGAGTGGAAGAGATGCTGTCTAGGAAATAATCAAAGAATGTGTGTGTGTGCAATTGCATAATGGATAGAAAGAAACTTAGAAAAGGCCTGCCCTAACTTCTTCTCAAACTGTAAAAAGAGACATAGGAAGATTTGTACTTTCAGACTTGTAAGGGTCTGTTAATGTAGCCTTACAATAAAGTAGAATTAGTCGCCTGGTCCGTTTCTTGTTTAGTCTACTGGCATTCATACAAACTGCCCTGCTTATTAGCAACCATGCTTCTCTAACTACCTATGTGCTACTTGTGGGGATAGACATATCACATATCATATTCTTTCTTTTGCTATCCAAATCCACAGGTCATGGGTTTATTTCTAGTTTATGACTGAGGGCAGTTGGAAGAGGACTAATGGGCAATCCTGGTCTGCAGTAGGAATTGATATGGATATATAAGCACTCACATACTCAATACATTCTTAGAGTATATGCAGGAACAAAAAATTATTAGCTAACAAAACAAAATAGAATTCCACAGTCACATAGTATTCACCTTACACACAAACCAACTCCTTATATCAGGGCTATCAGGTATTGGTTTGGGGAAATGGGAATAATCAGAACACAAAATAAAGAATTTGGACATAGGATGGATGGATGAATAGACGCTTTCTTTCCAGACAGAATTGAAGGAAACTTGGTCCTTCCAAAATCCTAGCTTTTATATAGTCTACTTTCCTGGATAGACTGTTCTTGGCACACAGCTAAAGATCTTGAAGTAAAATTCCCTTGGCAATCTTGAAACTCTACCCAGAAATTTCAAGATGTTACATTAAATTCTCTGGAACCTTCACATCCTTGCAATATCACTGATGAAATTTCCTCCCCATCTCTGTGCCTGTATCATAGTGGTTTTCAGACTATTTTTTAAATCACAAAACTAAACATGACAAGATGAAGGTACTTTATGATTATGAATGTATCTTATGATTATATTCAGTTTTTTATGTATGTATGTAGATATAGAGCCTGTACGCCGAAGACAAATTCCTTGTATGTCTAGACACACTTGGTCAATAAATTCTGATTCTAAATTTTTATCAACATACTGATAATCTTATCAACTGGAAAGATAGGCACGAATGGTTTATTGATTCCATTATAAATCATTTAAAATACAAAGATCATGTATGGTAAATACAGAAATAAAACAAATCACAAAAATCTCTCATTAAAAAGATCCTATGGTGGTTCCAGAAGATTTTCAACTTTTCAAAGGTCATGTTTGATTGACCTACTGGGGCCCGAGTGTCAGAACTATGTCAGTATCCTGAACTTAGTCTGGTGTGTTGACATATTAATGATTCTTATTTTCAAACTAATTTTCTAGGAATTTCATATACAGTATTAAATGACATCACAGAGGTAAGTGAATAATGCAGGTATGCATTTGAATTCTCTGACAATTTTAAGGTAGATAAGTGTGATGGTTTGTTTTAAGGATTATGGAAAGGCTTTATCCAATTTATTTTCTTACCTTTTCCTTCTTTCATTTTTTAATGTTTCTCTTGGTCAACTGTAACTACTTTGGATATTCAGCTTACAATAGAATCAATTCAGTGATTTTTATAGTAGCATCAGATCCTGGAATTAATTAGGATTAAAGCTACATCAGACACACTTTAACTTGAGGGTATAAAGAAGAGATAAACAAGCCACTCAGAGGCTTCAAATTCTTGGGTAAGGAATACAACTAGTAGCATGTATGGGCATTCAACATGAGGAAGAAGTACATGTAAACACCTGCCAGGATGAGAGTTCTGGTTCAGAATTAAGTAAGAACATAATCTTTAGTTCTCAAATTTCAGTTTGAAATTGATTATGTCTAAAGCAATAACCTGTAAATCTTCCTAAACTGAAGAAACAATTATTAATCATATAGTGATAATTTTGGTGACAATAAATTGATTTGAGATTTTAAAAAATGCCAACAGGTCATACAAGGCTGTGTGGCAGGCTGCATGTTGTGCAAGCCTGCTCTACATAATTGGTTCTACTATTAAGTGTTTCTGAGTTTAATTTCTTCCAACAGTCAGCTGAATTTTTTTTCATTTCTATATCTTAATCTTAAAGAAGATACTTTTAGCTTTCTGCATTTTCTTTTCTCTTTTGAAAATAAGCATGGAACTTGAGCTAGTATCTGAAAAATACGAGAACTGTGTCCTGAATGTTCTGGTTCCTCTGAATTGGTGTTGACTCCTGGGGACTGACTGGATTAGTCCTTGTGGTTTTCTTGGCAAGATTTCAGAAGTGAATTGCTGTTGCTTCCTTCCTAGGCTGGGAGTGACAGGCACAAGGTCACTTGGCTGGCTTTGTGCCTAAGATGGGACTTAATAATGTCAGTATTCAACACTTGTATAATAAACAACTAATCAGTTAAGAAAGGGTTAGTGAAACAAAGGTTTCATTTTGTCAATAGTCAGTAGTACAGAAATAGTGTAAATAAATAGCAAACCAGAGAAGAATGGTACTAAGTTTACAAAAACAACACAAATATTTTAATACAAATCACAATAATGATTCAAGTATCTATTTTGGAATAATCTAGTATCTTAATTAAGCGAGCTAAATATATGGCCACAAACTGCAACCCAGTTAATTATTTGATGGGCTGATGAACTACTATCACAAGTAGTATCAATTATAATATCCATTTATAACAGAAGGGCTAATTTACTTAGATTAGAAGAGGGTTAAGCCCTTATTCGACTATAACCAGTAAGTATTTGTTAAGTGTCCACTGATGCTGGAAAATACTGCACAAATATGAATTGTCAAGGTGTCTATCTTTCAGAACCCTTTTTGTTTAATTAGTTTGAATTTGTAGTTTTAAACTATAAGGAACAAGTGAATCATGTCTTCCTATTCCCGCATTTGTGTGCGCGCATATTTTCACCTGTCCGAAAATGAGAGCATGTTATTAAAGAATTTCAGCAAAAATATAATAATCTGGCCATAAATAACGTCCCTTCCAAGAGGCCCTGATAAATTTGTGGCAGGTGGGTTTAGGTTTAAAGAGATTTTTGAAGTCATAAATATTGTGGCCGGTTCGTCCTGCAAAGACTGTTGAAGCAAAGTTAACGAAGGCCTTGTACCGACCTCTCATTCCTGATTGGGAAGCGATTCTTAAAATTTGACACCAGATAGAGCAACCTGCTTCCCTTAACTCCTGCTTCGGTAAGCGAGACTCTAGAGGGAACGCCTGGAAGGCTCTCTGCCACTTTCCTTCCTCCAAAACTGCAACTCTACTGCGGCACGTCAACATGCCGGCAGGTATCCCCCATCGCGCAAACTGCGCTCTTTCCACCCGCCCGTCTGCCTTTCGTCTTCGCGTGCTGTACACATCCGTCGGTTGGGCACCAGCCACGACGCCTCCCCCCCCCTCCCCGGTATTCATGCCTTCACCTCCGTCTCCTTCCCGCCACCCGCGAGCCCGCCGCTCTCTTGCTCTGTCTGGCAGCCCCCACCTTTTCCATGCTTGCTCCGTCTGGCAGACCCCCCCCTCCATTCCGCGCGCCGCCGCTTCTCGCGAGATCTGGGGGGTGCCGACGTTACTGCTGGTGCTGCCGCCGCCGCCGCCTTGGAGGGGGAGACACGGGGGGGGGGAGCCAGTGACGTCGGGAGTTTTCCTCAAAGTCAATAACGAACCTGGCGAAGGAAGCGGCAGGAATCGAGCCGAGCGCTGGGCCCCGGGGCCGCTCCGGGGTGACTTTCAGTTGGGAGCAGCAGCCGCCGCCCCTACTGCCTGGATGCTGCTGCGGCCGAGCTGCCCAGGCGGGCGCCTCCCTAAATAGCGGAGAGCCACTTATCGATGTAGCCGCCGCCCCGCCGCCTGCATCTCTCGGAGCGGCGCTAGCTGGAGCCGGTACCTTCGCAACGACGCCAAGGTAGACGGCAGCTGTGAAGAACTCGCCCCGGCAGGGGGGACGAGGGAGGAGAGGTCGTGGGCGCCCCCCCTGCCCGGAGACCCGCTCCCACGCCAACGGCCGCCCCCCGCCGCCCTCG
>JANHFO010002326.1:232593-244766 GCA_032468095.1 Pareas carinatus | reverse complement strand
ACTAGGTAACATCATCAGTGCTAAACTATGCAAGAAAACAGCCAAGCTCAGAGATCACCAAGGACCTCTTATTTCAATACTGAGCTACAAATATTCTCCTTTATTGATAGAGATCTCCTTTGACATTAACCCCTCTTTTTTTATTATTAAATCTTTAGCTAAACACAAAACAGGGTGAACTCCAGACTCTGTCAGGCATATACGTTTTTCATTATTCACACAGCTCCCAATGCTACTCTTTAGAAGAGCTATCAGATTTGGGCTGCAGAAATCCAGATGACCACAAGTTGGCAGAGGCGTTGCTGTTTTCTATATTTCTTTTCAAGCATCTACTGGATTCCTAAAACAAAAATCTGATAGAGATGTACTTCTTATAGAATGCTCACCAGTACTTTCAAATTGAGAAGCAGAACTGTAGAACTCACTCAAGTTTTAGATTTAACTTCTAGTCTTCTCAGGTCTGGCTAGGAAAGATTCCTGCCTGAACATCTGAATAGCTATATGGACAAATATCTGATTTGTTACCAAACAGTTTTCCGTTGCTGCCTTTTTAGAACATGAGATCATTTCCCTGACAAATCATATAAAGTTGTCAATTATACAAAATACAAGGGTGTGTTGCCTACTTCACTTTTTATAAGCCCAATCAAAAGAAAAGATAAAAGATATTGCTTTCTATAAAGTCAGAGATTCATCAAGATTAATTGTAGATTTTCTGGAAAAAAAAGAATCAGAAACAATTGCATGCAAAGCATTTGCATGATTTAAAAGCTATTATATTCCCTCTCCAAATTCCAAAGTATTTCAATTGGCTAAGGACAGGTCACAAAAATTAACCTAGGACCCTTTATATCCAAAGTAAGAATTACCAAGCCTTTACTGAAGAACCCAGCAGAATCTTTTTCATTGTAATGGACACCTTTCAAATATACATACCCCATTATCACTAACACTAGCAGCCTTTATAAATAATTACAAGTTATCTAAAGCAATAGATATATACCAGTTCACAGTGCCTTACAGCCCTCTCTAAGTGCTTTACAGAGTCAGCATATTGCCTCCAACAATCTGGGTCCTCATTTTACCGATCTTGGAAGGATGCAAGTCTGAGTCAATTTTGAGTCGGTCAGGATCAAACTGCTGGCAGTCAGCAGAATTAGTCTGCAATACGCATTCTAACCACTGTGCCACCACAGCTCTCAAATGCAAGTCATTTGACAGCAGAATACTTTGATCATCTTGGACAGAGAAGATCATCAGTCTTGAAAGTAACAGATACATCCTCAAAGAAAATCTCCACTAATACATGGGAGTATAGGCCAGCCAGGAAGTTATGTCAATTCCAGTGACTCAGCAATAAAATAAAGGTAGCGATCCACATTAGATGTGCTGTTATGCCGTCAAGATTACATTTGAGAGCTGAAACTTAGCATTAAAAATACAGTCTGCTACTCAAGGAAATTCTTGGCATAGTTTTGCATTATTTGATTCTTTGTATTTTAATTGATTTATGGTTTAATAAAGGGCACAAGATCAAATCTTGGAGGGAAATGCTTGCATAATTGCCAATATATTTTATAAAGTACTTTGAACATAGAAAATTGTTGGCATCAATATAACTAAATGACATTCTTGAAGACAACTGTATCACTAAACACTGCAAGGAACTGTCTATCATTACTAAATTATTAGGACATTATCAAGCTTCCCTTAAAATGTAAGAGCTTTTTTTTTTCTTCCAGGGCTTTTACAAAAATATCTTGCTCTTCCATTCAGTAAATTAAAAAGTTACATGGCAAAAGGTACAACCTAGTCTCTGAGATAAAGGGGGAGAGGGATGGAGGTGGAAAGATTCACAAAATGCAATATTTTAAAAAATACCTTGCAAAAATGTACAGAAGACAAATTAAACTAGTAAGATGATACTAAGCATGTTCTTCTTACACTGAGAACTGTTTGACTCTCACCTGTTCCATTCATCTTCTTAAGACTTTCCTGGATTCCTTAGCCATTTATAAATAGGCAAGAAGCAATAACAAGAGGGTGTTTTTATTATAGTACCCCTTCTGTAGAAAATACCCTGGTTGAGATTTTCCCAAGCCACAAGGTGATTAGACTTACAATACTCCATTATTAACCTATTAAGTTCTCTCACCAACATGTTCACTTTGCTTTGGGGGATTTTATAAGTTATTACTATTGATCTCAAGGTGGAACTTTTTTAAAATATTGATTTGTTTTTATGGTGTTGGTACTTTCCCACACTTGTCAAATATGTTAAGTAGATTTAGTTTTATTATATATTTTATTGTTGAGGGCTATTTTGATTTGTTTTATAAAAGAAGGAGGTAATATAACATGTGATATAATATAAGATGAGAGACATGAGACTGAACAATGCAGAAGAGCTGAAGGCCGCTACTGAAGCATCCTGGTCTTCCATATCACCTCAACAGTGCCACAGACTGATAGCATCCATGCCATGCCGCATTGAGGCAGTAATTGCTGCAAATGGGGCCCAAATCAAGTACTGAGTATATATGCATGCTTATACTTTTCAGAGGTCCAATATTGTTCTATGTACAATCCTTATTTTATTGATTTCATGTAATATTCTAATTTTCTGAGATTGTGAATTTGGGGTTTTCATGGGCTGTAAGCCATAATCATCAAAACTATGACAAATCAAGGCTTGAACTATCTCGCTTTGCATGTAATGAGTCTATTTCATATATTAATTTCACCTTTTAAGTTGCATTACTGAAATAAATGAACTTTTACACGATAGTCTATTTTTTTGAGTTTCACCTGTACATTGTGAGGAAAGTGGTGGCATCTTTACAAAATGACCATCATGATAATTTCAGTACCATCCTACTTATGAGGAAGATCCTACTTATGGGGAAACCAATTTACTGCTGAATAAATTATGCTAAATTATTTGCTCCAGACATTTTCCTTGACCTAGGGCCAGCTCTAGACATTTTTGGCACCTTAGGCATATTCTGGCACCTACTATGGTTTGACTCGTCTTCCAGTTTTGTTAGATATTAGGTTTTTGAGTTTTACATACAGATTTTTCAGCCTTGAACTTTTTTTGTCAGAGATTTTTATCTTATTTATTGTGAATCATATTGCCCTCATCCTGTTTATTATGAATCACAGTAAATACTTTTAATTCAACAGTACCCAATATTGTCATATGGCAACAATTCTGCAAAATTATAGTTAACCCTTGAGTGGACAAGCTAGCATACGTAGTGTGCTATAACTAATTTTCTGTGTAGAGCTATGATAAGTCAATTCAGGTAGTCCTCAATTATTGACCGTCCTGTTTAATAACTCTTCAAACTGATAGTGGCACTGAAAAAGTTTTATTACAAGTTCTCAAACCTGTAATCATTGCAGCATTCCCATGGTCACATGATTGTAATTTGTACACTATGCAACCAACATTTACATGCATTTACAATAGTCATAGTGTCCTGTTGTCACATGATCATCATTTGTAAACTTAAAGGCAGCTTCTAGCAAGTAAAATCAATGAAGAAGCTGGCAGTAAGTCATGGTCACTTGATATCACCCTTAACAACTACAGGTAATATACTGATTTTGTAAGTCCAGCAAGTCGTGATGCTTTACTTAACTGTGTTGCATAGCAGCTGCATTGCTAATCACAATTGTAGTTATGTGAGGACTGCTTGTAATCATGTAACTCACCTGTTCCTTACCTTCCTATTAGACCATTTTCTTGCTTCAATAATAATATTAACTTTCTGAGATCCATAGCTGTAATAATAATTTATTTTTCATGACTTGCAATGTCATTAGTGTGCTGTTCATTACCAATTAATTGACTTTGTGAGCATGTACTTTTGAAATGTGTGGAAAGGAAAAGTTATAAAGCAGTGAGAAAATCAGATTTTATATTCATATTGTGTATTTCATTTTAATTTTGGTCACTCCTAAACTTTGATACGCTGGCCAGTAAATTTAGCAAATCAAGTACTTAAAAGGGATTGAGATTGGAGGGCAGAGTTGAAGAGTTTAGTTTCAGTACCTAATTCCCACCCACCTCCAAAATTATGGAGAAAGAGTAGCAAGTCTCTCCCTCGCAGCTTTTTTTGTTCTTTATTGAAAAAATATAGGTTTCTGAGGGGGTTAGCAAGGGAAAGGTTTTGGGAAACCTATCCTGTAACTACTGCCTTTGCATGCAGGTAGACTTTCTTCCCTCAAACCTAGCAAGAGCCAGAAGGTGTTTGCAGTCTCCCAGCGGCTAGCTGATGGAGCATAGATTCAGCCCATAAATCAGTCAAGCGCAGAGATTTGTTTGGAAACCTCTCTGGCATTGGAATGTGATGTTAGGTCCTAATCTAGCTGGGTTCTTTACACACACACAAGCGTGGTTTTTGGTTTTGCAAAGTATTTTGCTGCTTGCCTGCCTCCTTTATGGACCCAGCTGCTTCCCAGGGCCTCCCCCGCCCATGAGATACTGCATGCTTGCTTAATAACCAGTGCATTAATTTAACAGTAGCAGGAGTTTGAGTCCTTAAGCAAGGCTATCTCATTTAATAGTTGTCACCCCTTGCATTCATAATGGGCTGGCTCTATTATGGTCATAGGTTGATGACTATATGCATTTTTCTTTTGAGAATATATGAAATGATAGTCTGTTGAAGTTGCAAGCAGTAAAGCAGGTGGCTGGAGGAGATCTACATTGGATACTGGATAGTTGCTAGTCCTTTGATTTGGCATCACATGGCAATGGTAGCAGGAGTGGTGCTGGTCTTGAAAGAAAAGCTGCTTGCATCCTATAGCTACCACTGAACTGACCATTTGAAGCAGTGGAGATCTTATCAAATTAATCTGCCACTTTGGACCTTGACAACAGTAAGGTGTTGAATTGGGAATTTTTTGTTAGGAAATTTTTGGTGGGGGCTGTTGGTAGGTGTGAAAATCTTTTTCTGGATGAGAGGTCAGTGTGGCAAAGATGCAAACTTACCTTATATTTGATTAACCTCGCCTTATATTTGATTTTTATTTTTCCGCTCTTATTGCATCTGCAGAAAGGTCGCCAGTGACACTGGTGGAGATGACTCAATTCCTCCTGGATAAGAAAAGAAGGGTCAGAAATAACACAGGATTCTGTGTGAGAGAGAGACCCTGGAGGAAGCAGATTATCTGGGACCTTTTCAGTTGGGATTCAGATTTGGCTACAGTACTGAAACTGCATTGATTATACTTGTCAATGAACTGTGTCAGGTCCAGGATAGGGGTGGTGTATACATTTTGGCTCTTGACTTCTCATTGGCTGTTGATAACTGTCAATCATGGTATCCTTCCAGATTGGCTCAGATATTTGGAAGTGGAAGGTGTAATACTGTAGCGATTATTATTTCTTCATGGTCTGTCCAGTTGGTTCTGTTAGATAGAAAGAGATTGAGTCAGAGACCTCTGCTTTGTGAGACTTTATTCTCCCTGATTCTTTTCAACCCCTACATGAAGCCACTGTAGGAGGTCATTTCTTGACACAAGGTGAAGGAACATATACCCCGTTTCCCCGAAAGTAAGACATCCTTCGAAAATAAGACCTACTTACAGTTTTGCTTCTCACTGAAATATAAGGCATCCCCCGAAAATAAGACCTCCTCGATAATAAGGCCTTGGACTTCCAGTTCTGGGCAGCCTCGGTAGTAAAATAAAACCTCCCCTGAAAATAAGACCTAGCACATCTCTGAGTGCAAAAATTAATCTAAGAGAGTGTCTTATTTTCGGGGAAACACGGTAGCTCTGCTGTTAGCTGATTTATTAATTCTATTTCGGTTCTTTCCTAGTCTCTGAATGCTGTGGTGGCTTCAACACGCTCCTAGCAAGACTGAGTGGCTGTGGATTTTCTCCCAAATCCAGAGACTTTCCATCACTGAATGGGGCTATCCCCCCCAAATAGAATTGGTACACAGTTTGTGGGTCATCCATATCTTGAGGTTTCTGTCAACTGTGGCTAGGAAGCCTGTACCTTTTAATCGATTAGAAGGCCTACTCACAGATACTTCATGTCTTAGTCACCTCTTGGTTGAATTAATGTCAAGTGCTCTACATAGAGCTTCTCTTGAAAAGCATTTAACAGTTGCAATGGTCCAGAATACAGGGCTGAGAGCAAATTGGGCTGTTTTGTGATTTGCAGATGTAACATCTCTGTTTTGCAGATTGCACTGGCTCCTAGTAGGTTTCCAGGAAAAAATCACAGAGCTGGTTATAATCTATAAAATACTATATGTCACAGGATTTGATTATTTACAGAACGTTCTGTCTCTCCAATTGTCTGTACTCATCTCACCAAGACTGATAGAGTTGCCATGCTCCAAGTCTTTTCTATTAAATAGTATCATTTTGTGGGAAGCTAAGAATTGTCCCGTCCCCTGTGAAAATGGCCTTTGGTAAAGCATTAAAAGGCCCTGATGTTCCCATAGATATTTGGACTGGGAAATTAAGCAACTTCTGTTTTCTGATTGCTGCTGTCTCAGTGCTTCAAGATAGAATAGTTTTTTTGACCTCAGGCAGATGTTAATACCGTAGTAAGATTTTTGAAAATTGAAATCAAAATTTAAAAATTGTGTTACTGTTTCTGTTTTAATTATATATGTTGTCCCAAAGGAGGTAATTTTAAATTATTTTTTTCAAGGACATTTTAATATGGTAAAATAACTGTTTTGCCTCTAATGCAGTTCTGAACTTCCAAATATGTTTGGAATGTTAAGCATTTTGAAATCTTTTAATATATCATTAATTGCATTCTCCACAATAGCTTGTTTTCTAGCTTGTTTTCTTAATATACAGTGTTCATATTATGTATTTGGGGTGAGAATTCATGGTTTGATTAGGAGATGGATTTAATTAGAGAAACCCTGGTGGTCGGGTGGTTAGAATGCAATAATGCAAGCAAACCCTGTCCATAGGCTAGAGTTCAATCCTATTGGGGCTGCGAAAAGCTGTAAATGCAGGCTGATTGCTGAGGATTAAAAATGTGGTTACATGTTGACAGAGGGGTGCAATGTTGAAACTTCAAAACTAAATCATAAATCTCTTGCACGGCAGTCCATCGTAACTTTGAACAATCACTAAGCAACTGGTCATAAATTGAGAACTACCTGTATTGTGTCTATTTGACTTATTTTATGATGCAAGTCAGGACATAAAGCAAATGATCAGTGCTTTGCATTTGTTGTTTTGGGGAGTAAGAAATGATTGTTTCCAAAAGTCTTTACTGATCAATAATATATAGGTTATGGGATTTCATAATTGATGTTTCTGGAATAAAACATCAGTGTCAAGATAACATTATTTAGGACTACTCGTTGGGCATTGTATGAGGTTTTCATATTAGATTGATAAAGAAGAATACTTACTTGCATTTCTGAATGAAGAATTTAATTTCTTCAAGCAAGCTTTGAGGAAGTAGGCAATATCTTAACTTTTTGATAATGTACAGCAGTGCTTTTCAGTCTTTTTACAGATTGTACCATTTTTAGGACATGATAATATTCAAGTACTACCAGTGGCTTAGCAAAGTGTCAAAAACTTGTTGACCCCCTCCCCCCCAAGGAAGAAAGTGATAAAGTTCACCCGCTTACCATACTTTTAATGGAAAACATGTGCCTGTTTCTCTGACATTGTTCTTTCCACTTGTGACTGGAGAGTGCTTAATGATAAAATTAAATCATATTCCAGCTGAAAACAATTCCTTTCCTTAGTTTTTATACATGTCAATAAGAAAACACCTTCTTGCACAAGTATGTGGAATCAAATGGCAGTAATGCTACGATAGCTTTTTCTGCCTCTACCAGGTACAGTTTTGCAAGTTGGCTCCAGAATTCGGTCAGTGTTTTTTCATGAAAAAGTTCCTTCAAATTGCAGTCTGATGTCCATTCCAAAAGTGCTTCTTGTTTTTGAGAGGAAAGGTTAGAGTTCACAGCATTGTCCATAGTGAAGGGTGATGCAACCCAATGAATTCCAGTATCACATCCTCTTGACACGAATGGGAAATACAACCCAAACTCGATGTGCAATTTTTCCAAATGATTTTTGATGACAGTTTCAATGTCTTCAATGTCAGTAACAGAATTTAGTTTAATAAAGTCTGACACATTGGGAAATGATGCAATATTTTCTTCTATTACTTGGCCTAGCCACAGGACGATTTTAATGTAGAATGCATAAACTTTGTCTTCCATGTTACACACTTTTATGACTATGGCCCTGCAGCGACCGATTAAGTTCATTTAGTTTTTTAAATCTATCAGCCAAATAACCAAGGCAAGATAAAGGACATTTTTAAACTTTTCTGCTAAGAGTGACATTTGTCAGGAACAGGTGTGTTTCATTTTGTAGCTCAAATAATCTTGGTAATGTTTCACTTGTTGACAACCAACGTACTTCTGTATGAAAGAGAAGAGTACTATGCTCAGAATCCAAATCCTTGCATAATTGTCAGAATAAACGACCATTCAGTGACTGGCTTTTGATGAAATTTATTATTTTTGCAGCATCCTCCAAAATTTCATGCAACAATGGGCTCATCCGTTTAGAAGCAAGTGCATGTCTATGCAAGATGCAATGATTTGAAACAATTTCATGTCTTTGCTTGTCCTATCATGCCAAAAGTTCTTCCCGTAATAGCTGCTGTACCATTGGAACAAATTGTGAGATACCAAGTCCATAATATTCCATGTTCACTGAAAAAATTGTTGATTATTGTGAATATTTCTCCCTCAGTCATTCTGCCAGGCAGCGGGGAGCAAAATAAAACGTATTCCAATATATCATCCGAATCAGAAACACGCACAAAAGAAATTAATTGCGCTTTACCAGTGATGTCACTACTGTTGTCCAATTGAAATGCATTTTTTTCTGCTGATGTGATCTTTTCCACCACTTGTTGAGTAACATCTGTAACCATATCTTGTATTCAGATGGTGTTGTCAGAACATGGAATATTACGAATAGCATCAAAGAGAATTGAAGCAATTTCAATGGCAGAGAAAACCATGACTTCAATGATTTTGTGAGGCTAATTTCATTTAGCTGCTAGGACAATTCATAAGATGCTTTCAGACATTTTATTGAGATGGTTGTGGACTTCATGAAAGCAGCACGGTGTTTTATAAGTTCATCTCTTCTTCACTGTGTTTTCGATTCAGTGGCGGTTTTAGATTCTTCAGTGGGGTTCCTTTGCTGAATCACTTTCCCTTTGCACTGACAGATGTATATTTATTAATATGCACCTCTACCCTGGTGGTCCTCTTTCCTCCTCTACTCTCTCTTTTACTGCCTGTTGGGCTCTCCTTCCACAGCCTCTGCTCCTTCATTGACCCCTGTGCTTGTCTCATAGAATCCTCTCCTATTCTATCCCCTTCTCTCAAGCTTGCCCCACAGAATCTTCTCTTCTCCATATCTTTCTTTCCCCATTTTCTCTCTCTCTCTCTCTCCTGCCAAAACCACCTCCTTTTATATCCTATCCTCTCCTCTCTCTCCTCCTCCTCCTCATTTTCTCTTCTGGGTGTGCCACTCTCTGAGGCTCAGCTGACACTCTCACTTGGTCCTGTGTGCTGCTCCTGGTGATAGCAGAGACTGTTCCACACAGACCTGGGGGCGAATCAACTGGAGCTGTGATGTTGCCAAGGCTCTGCTGAGGGTCCAGGATTGGTGTGCATGGCTCCAGCTGATCAGCGCTTCTGGCAGTGGTGATCAGCTGGGGCCATGAGCGCCGATCCTGGGCACTCAGCAGAGCCTCGGCAACACCCCAACACTTCTCAGAACCTAGGACTACATGGATATCAAAAGCCCTGATCTAGAGTATCCCAACAAGATTTCTGGTGACCAAGTGATCACTGTAAGAGCAAAGCCAATTTTTGGTGCTAGTTTTGGCTGGGGAGGGGTAGTCTTAGGAAGATAAATTGTTCTGCATTTCTAATCTGAGATCTTGAAAAAAATAGTCCAAATTCTCCTATTGAAATTTAGTGCAAAAATAAAATAATTTGACTAGTGTGGTTTCAGGCAGTTTTGCAGGAGGTTGAGGATTTTTAAGGCTGGAAATGAAAGAGATTTACGAATGTCCCACATCCAAAACCATTCTTGCTGAATTTTTTTTTAAAAGGAAATTAAAAACAATATACAATAATATATAATAGTTCTCAACTTATAAGCACAGTTGGGACTGAAACTTCTATTGCTAAGCAGTTTGGCTGTTAAGTGAGTTGCCTCTAGTTTTATGACGTTTTTTGTTACAGCTGTTAAGCAAATCACTGTAGTCATTAAGCAATCATGAAGTTTTATGTGAATCTGGTTTTCTCCATTCAGTTTGTTTGTCAGAGGCCCCTGGGATGATTGCAAATGGTGATCACATGACCCTGAAACCATTGTAAATCCATGCCAGCTGCCAAGTGCCTGAACTTTTATCACATGACCGTGGGATGCTGCGATGGTCGTAGTTATTTATTTATTTATATATTTAGATTTTTTATACCACCCTTCCTCCCCAAAGGGACCCAGGGCGGTGTTCAGCCACTAAAATACATAAAAACATAACAGACACATTTTTTAAAAAACATAATAATTAAAATAATATATGTTCCAGTGCCTGAATTTAAAAAACCGCAATTTAAAACCAATTTAGACCGGATATGGAAAAATTAAAATTTGGTAGCACGTTTAAAACCAGGAAAGAAGTGGTAAGGCCAAACTGGCCTGAATAAAAAGGTAGCTTTTTGTGGCACTGCGGAAAGCACGGAGGTCAGAAATAACACATAGTTATTTTGTAGTTATTTTGCAAGAACTGGTTGTGAGTCAATTTTTCAGAACCATTGTAACTTCAAAGTCACTAAATAAATGCTCTTAAGTTGAGGATTGTCTGTGTTATGAGCCATAACACGTCAAGACAAGGTAGGCCTCTAGAGAGTCCTTTATTGCTCTGAGTAAATGTTCCAACAAATCCTCCTCCAACGACCAGTAAAGCTCCACCCCGTTACCCTGAAGGCAACCACCCTCAGTCCCCCAAGCAACAGCCTTTATATATATAACAAAGTCCACAGAGTAGGAGCATACTCATAGCGCAAGGTTCAGGATCCCAAGTCCAGTCCACCCACCTAAGCGAGTCCATGAGACAAACTACTCCACAAGACAAAGTCATGGCACAAGATTAAAAAGCAGTCCTCGGGTAAGGGCAAGATTCAAGGTAAAAGGTAGTTCTCAAGGCAAGGCAAGGCAAAAGGCAAAAGGCAGTTTTCAAGGCAAGGGCAAGGTACAAGACAAATGCTAGTTCTCTAGATAAGATAAGGCAAGGCAAAAGGCACGAGTCAAAGCTGGGTGAGTGTAAGCAAACAAACAATTGTTCCTGACAAAGACTAACTCCCCATGGCCTCTCCTTAAGTCAATCCACTCCAGGTGTTCCTTGTGAGGAGGAGTGGGGCGACCTTCTCCTAAGTAACTTTGCAGCCCTTCTCTGAACTTGCCTACGCTCCACTTTCCATGCCCTTGGATCGAGTGAGGGAAGCAGCTGTTCCTCATCAAAGGGGATCTGCTGCCTATCAACACCACAGCCTGTCATCAGTCAATCCTCTCCTGTGTCTGTGAGGGCAGGCAGCTCTTCGTCTGGTTGACCACCTCCCCTAATGCCTGAGGGACTTGGAACAGCATTGTCCTCAGCCCCCTCACCTCTCCAAACATTCCAAGGGAGATGTGCCACCCCCCTTGGACAGTTCTCCCCGCAGGGCCCCCTCCCCTGGGATCATGCAGACAAGGATACTCTGCTTACTTGGCGTGGAATATCTGAACCAGCTGGGAAGCCTGCACATTCCAGGCTTCTACCCAAGTGAAGTTTTCCAGTCCATAGCCCTACAAAGCCACCAGATACCTGGCAAATTTTGTGCTAACCCTGTCATGCGGAAACCCGCACTTCAAATTTGCCAATGCTTAGGTAGACGGTAGAGGGGGAAGAGCTGCCTTTGTAGAGCTGTCTTAGATCTGGTGGACGAAATGCAACCGTTTGAAATAGTTGACATAGTTCTCTGCTGATAAGAAGGCTAGTCCAAGGACGTCTTTGCAGGTGAATACTGCATTAATTTTTGCACCCAAAGATGCGCTAGATCTTATTTTCAGGGGATGTCTTATTTTTCCAC
>JANHFO010002326.1:150118-160717 GCA_032468095.1 Pareas carinatus | reverse complement strand
TCCTTAACCTTCCTTAGGAAAAAAAGACCTCTTCCTCTATTCTACTCTTATATACAATCTCTATTGTTAAGGTGGATGTGGGAATACTCACTTATATTGCAGTTAATGCTATCATTTATTAATTTACTGTTATCTAGGCAGGGGAGCATAAAAGTTCCTCAAACAACGACCAATAAAGAAAGTTATATTATAACAGCTACAGCCTCCAAAGCTGTTGACAATTTTTCTTCTCTTTTTAGTGACTAATTAGGATGCATGTCAAAAGACATTTCATTAGACTTTAATCAGTTCCTACCTGTCAAACCTCTACAGTTTTCAAGTAACATTTTGGGAATATGTTTGCAATTTCCAAATAAATGCAGATGAGAAAAATAAACAAGTAAATAAATAAATGTTGGCATTCTCTTTTTATAATAGGGAACCAAAGCCCTAGTGACTTTGGGCTCTGGCTGCTGCTTTGGAATGCTAAGTTGGTTTGCAATAAATCTATGCTCTTCCATGACCTCATTATGGATGAGAGTACTGATCTGATGTGCATTAAAAAACTCTGATTAGGCCCAGAAAGGGCTATTACCCTGAGGGCCTTGCTGCTCCCTGAGCTTGGTGGTTTTCTTGCAGACATCTCTTTACCAATCTAGGTAACAAAGTCAGTGCACTGATGATGTTACCTAGTTTGATGATGAAATGTCTGCAAGGTAACCAACAAGCTCTGAGTACAAAAAAACCCAGAGTTCAATCCTGAGCTACAAATAATCTTGTCTATTGGGCTATTATTCTTTCAGAATTGTACCAAAGTAAATTTTGGCTATGCATAAACTGAGACCGCAAGGGAAGACAGTAATGATTATTGTTATCTGTGAGTTGTTGAGGACTCTCAGAGGGGCTGCTCCATGAATAGTTTAGTGAGAGCCTATCTGGTTGAAGTTTAAAGGCACAGTTAGGATGTCTGATTTGGCATTACACCTCTTGCAGCTCAGTATCATTCCTTCCTGAACTGCTCAATATTTTTTTGGTAGGCTGGCTTCAGAATCTCATGGATGTTAGTTACTAGGGATTTTAATTTGTTGTTAAGCTTAGGAGTTTGTGGTCTTCATGGCAAAGTTGGAGGTATTTCAAGTCATAGAGGATGTGGTGCATATTGGTGGTAAAATGTTAGATGCACTTTTTTTCTGAGGCAATTGCAATGTGATCCTGTATGTTATTGAATGATATTATTATCAGTCTGCTGTTATGGTCAGATCACTCTTTGCTGGCCATTTGGGTGGATAATATCACCCTATCTTACTAGGAGATAGGAGTTATTAGATTAGCTCACCCCATCCCAGTTTATGAAGCCTATCCTCTACTTCTTTTATCCTTTTTTTCTTATGATCTTTTGTATTTTTAAAAGTGTACTTATTTCTAAAAGTTAACTTATTTCTAATCATGACATTCTCAGTTACAAACAGGTTCATATGTTCTTGTGTTTCTTCTATATAGTATGCTCAATATATACTGTAGCTTAGCTTTAATTTTAATTTGTTATATCTAAAAATGCGAGAAGGCCAAGAAGTGAACAGATGCTATGTGCAACAGCTATTTCATGCTCAAACTATTTTAGAAGGTGTGTGAATCACCTGGTTGTTTTTATTTATCAATGCTGGGTTTCTTCCTTAGATTATTAAATACATGCAATTAATTATTATTTTTTTACAAATTTCAGTTTGAGTCAGTCTTATCTGCCAATCCTAGAATGTGATTATCCAGGGGAGTTGGATGTGAAATATTCCATTCAATTTTAGCCTCCACAATATAAAAAGATGTTGAGACTCTAGAAAGAGTGCAAGAAAAGCAACAAAGATGTTTAGGGGACTAGAGGCTAAAACATATGAAGAACAGTTAAAAGAATTGGGTGTGTCTAGTTTAATGAAAAGAAGGACTGGGGTGAAATGATACCAATGTTACTTCAGGGCTGCCACAAAGAAGAAGGAATCAAGCTATTCTCCAAAGCACCTGAAGGCAGGACAAGAAGCAATAGATGGAAACTAATAAAGGAGAGGGCTAACTCCAAAATAAGGAGAAATTTTCTGACATTTAGAACAATTAATCAGTGGAACTGCTTGCCTTTAAACATTGTGGGTATTCCATCACTGAAGCTTTTTAAGAAGACATTAGACAACAATTTGTCTGAAATGGTGTAGGGCCTCCTGCTTGAACAGGGGTTTGAATTTAGAAGATCTTCAAGGCCTCTCCCAAATCTGTCATTCTGTTACAAGGAAATATGGAAGGAAAAAGATGAAATGTGTATTAGGGTATCCTCATCTAAATGACTTCTTATGCATTTGCATTGTAGACTTGGAACAAATGGCAGAGTGGAACTTGTATCATGAGCTCATGAGTCACATTTCATTATTTTGGCTATAGAAGTTTGTATCCTGAAGTAATATGTACAGCCAGTGCAGCTGTCTGACAGATTTCTTAGTACTATGAATTATGGCATAGTATTTGATTCAGCAGTATCTAGAATACAAATAAGATATGAACTTGATATTTATAAACCTGAGACTATTTATTGCCTTTTTTTGAGCAAGCATTGGGAATTTATTTATTTGTTTCGATTTTTATACCGCCCTTCTCCCCGAAGGGACTCAGGGTGGTGTACAGCCATATAAAAACACATAAGACTTATAACACAATTTTAAAAGAAATTAAAAATAATATTAATTCAATGGCTAAATTTAAAAAACCACAATATAAAACCGATTTGACTCAAATCTAAAATATGTCCTTGGTAATCCTAAATTTTCATACCTACAAACCCTGTTCCATCTGCAATCTAAAATATATAACATAGTACAGACAAGATTATATTCCGACATTTACAAATCATTTTAGCATGTCTTCATGGATGATATGCAAGGAGGTTTTACTACTTCTCCTTCTATAGTGGATAATGTTCATTTTTAGTTTTTTTTTAACCTGTTTGTACTTTGCCAACTTTATAGCATCACAGCAGCTTTTTTATTATTCTTTTGACTTCTAGAAGTAAGTAGAAAGGATTAAGGATCAGAACAGGCCCTATAAACCTTTACCCCTATTTTGTCTTTAAAATTAATTTTAAAAATTAATTAATTTTAAACTTCTTTAAGAGCTGTAGTGGCACAGTGGTTATAGTGCAGTACTGTATTTTACTTCTGTTAACAGTTGGCTGCCAGTGAGTTCAGCAGTTCGAGTCCCACTAGCTCAAGGTTGACTCAGCCTTCCGTCCTTCCGAGGTCGGTCAAATGAGGATCCAGATTGTTGGGGGCAATATGCTGATTTCTGTAAACCGCTTAGAGAGGGCTGTAAAGCACTGTGAAATGGTATATAAATCTAATTGCTAATTGCTAATGTGATATACTTTCACTGGGATTGAGATTGTTGTTGGTTTCCTGCAAAAATCCTGGACTTTGTCCATCAAAATCACGGTTCTCCTCCACCAACATCAAACAATGCAAAGAAAATATTCTGAGCCACTATCAGCAAGGAATAACTAAATGTATAACCTGCACTAACTATGTACTATAATTGTGCCTGTACAACAAATTTAATGTTGTTATTGAATTAATCTGTTTGGGGGATCTGCATATTGCACTGAAACGAAACTTTTCCTAACTTGTTGAGTTCACACAATAAAAGCCCTACATCTGGATTAATAAATTTCAGCGCTATTAGTTTCATCCAGCGCTGAAACTAATATTGTTGCTACAAAATGGTTAAATGCTACGGCTTGGTTCACACAGATATGGCTTGATTTGCACACTCTATTGAACCATAAATTATTCTTATGGTATTTAATCTAACCAAGTGTGTGGTCCAAATCCAAGCCATGGAATTAATTTACCCCAGAATTCTACCATGACCCGATACAGCTGGCTAAAAAAATAACTAAAATAACCTCTAAGTAAAAGAGTCTGAAGCTACAACGATTACCGTATTTTTCGCACCATAAGGCGCACCGAACCATAAGATGCAGGGCGCCCAAAGGCATTCCGTGGAGCGATTCAAGGTCCGGAGACTGACCTGCAGGCCAAACTGGAGTGTTTCCGGCACCCCGCGGATGCACAGAAATTGCTCCGCAGGACGCTCCAGTTCGGCCTCCAGGGCGATCCTTCGGCTTTGGAGCGTCCCGCGGAGCGATTTCCGCACACCCGCGGGGCGCCGGGAACGCTCCAGTTCGGCCTCCAGGGTGATCCTTCGGCGTTGGGGCGTCCCGCAGAGCAATTTCCGCGCATCCGTGGGGCGCCGGGAACTCTCCAGTTCGGCCTCCAGGCCAATCCTTTGGCTTTTGAGGGTCCCGCAGAGCTATTTCCAGGTGTGCGGAAATCGCTCCCTGGGGCCTTTCAAGGCTCAAAGATCGGCCTGAAGGCCGAATTGGAGCTTTCCTGGTGCCCCGCAGATCGATCTCCCATGCTTTTTGGGAGTATTTGCTTCATAAGACGCATACACGTTCCCCCCCACTTTTTTTTGGGGGGGGGTGCATCTTATCGTGCGAAAAATACGGTAAATGTAACTAAGCATCATGTTACTGTGAGAAAGATAAATACAATTTTAGGTTGCATAACTGCTTCCAAATAAAGGGAAGTAATAGTTCCGCTTTATCTTCTGTTATTTAGATCCTCAGTTTGAATACTATGCCAGTCAGCTATTTATTTAGCAACCATTCTACAACTGCACCGAAAAAAGTGACTTACAACCAGTCCTCACACTTACATCTGTCTTAGTATCTTCATAATAATGTGATCACAATTTAGGCGCTTGGCAACTAGCATGTATTTACAGCATTTGCAGCATTCTGGGTTAATGTAATCACCAATGATGACCTTCCCAGGTAGCTTCTGACAAGCAAAATTAACGGGGGAAACTGTATTTGCTTAATGACAACATGTTCCACTTAACAACTGCAGTGATTTAATTAACAGCCATGGCAAAAAATTGCAAAATTGGGCACTACTCATTTAACAGCTGTTTTTCTTAGCAACAGAAATTCTGGTCCCAATTGTTCTTATAAATTGAGGACTACCTATATTTTCACCATACTTTGAGAAATATTCAGAGACACTCGCATAAGTTGAGGAAAGAGAAACAAGATGAAGAAACTAACTCTTTGTAAAAAAAATACATGATTTAAAATGCTGAATATAGTTAATGTTGAAAAACTGAACTCTGCTTAAATTCCTGAAAAAAATCACACATAAGTAATTCAAATTATGTTCTCTCTTATTCTAAGCACAGAAAAGGAATAGTAGATTTAGATAGAATCGCATCTTCTGAATGAAATTTGGAGTGGGTGGGAATCCTTATATGAAGAGAAGCTTTATGGTGGAACAAGTTACTCAGAAAAGTGGGTATCTTTTCCCTGGATATATTCAAGCAGATACTAGAATAGTCATCTTTCATGCTTTAACTGAAATTTCTGATCTGATAGGGATTGAACCTGTTCATTTAAATTGTCCCTTCTAATACCTGGATTTAGTGACAGCAAATACACATTTTTAACCGTAATTATTTTAATGTAAAGATTTTGGTAGAGTAATTGGTAGAATATCTAGTAATCTTATCTAGCTACAAAATATCTGCATTAGTTTCTTTGCTACAAATTTAAAAAATAAATAAAGAGAAGCTGAAAGAAAAAATACAGAATGATGATGATGCACATTTTTCCTCTGGTAACTGAAGGTTAAATGGGTAGCAAGGAAAATGCCTTAAACAAGATTGGTATATTGATTAAAATGCTGATTTAACAGCTCGCTTTTTCCCCTTGGAAACCTGGAAAAGATAAACCAGCTGCTATCTAAGAGTGCTGGATGTCCACTGAGACTACACTATCTATCATCACAATATGGTGATGAGAGGTGTTTTATGTTTGTGTTAATTTCCCCCACTAAATCAGTAATTATTGCAATCCTGTCCCTGCTGTTTATCCTGCAGCTGTTTTTCCATTTGTCGAGAGAGCGGGTGTTCTCTGAGGATCGCACACGCTTCTATGGTGCAGAAATTGTGTCTGCTTTGGACTATCTGCATTCTGGAAAGATTGTATATCGTGATCTCAAGGTAAAAAAAAGTAATCAAAATGTTGTTTTTGAAGAGACTATTGGGAGAAACAAAGTAATTATGAAAGTTATGCTATTTTGAGAAAAGTAACTAGAAAATTACGGTCTAGATTGAAGTTCATCAAAATGCTTAATATCCAGTTTTATATTTTATATGAACTGTATAACTTGACATTTGGTTAATTCATAAGAAAGATTCAGTTCAGTGGTATGAATAAAGGAATGCACTAATTCAGTTGTTTCTTTTCACCAAACAGATCTAAAACCACATATAAATACTACAGTTATAATTAAACTCCATAAATGAAAATAGCGACTTTAGTTTTTAAATGTTCTAGTAGAATGTTCAGTGCTAACCTACCTCAGTAAATACAGAGGAGCCCTTTTGTCTAAATTTATTTTTGATATTCAGTTACTTGGATATGATTGGAAGGTTTTGTTTTTTCCTCATTGCAGCTGGCCTTGACACATTGAAGATTCTTTTATTTTTACTTTAAACTTGGGTAAATCAAACTTAAGTGTTGAATGTTTGATTAGAAGTTCATATTCATTTTAAATACAATGTCTCATATTTCCCCACTGTGGTTCCATATTTTGAGAAGCATGTCAGTGCCTAAATAATTCAAAATAATTGGTATTATTTGATTAAAGCCAGGACTATCACATATCAGTATTGGAAAACAATTTATCTCAACATATGTATATCGGTCAAACAATGCTGACTGGCGATACCCAGAGGGAGAGCCTTCTCTGTGGCTGCTCCTACCGTATGGAACGAACTTCCCCCGGAGATACGTGCGATCCCTGACCCTCGTGCATTCCGCCGTGCCCTTAAGACCTATTTATTTATCCAGGCCGGGTTGTCCTAATTGCCCACTTTCCCCCCTTTGGGTTAGTTTTATCAATTCGTTTTAGGGTTGAGAGTTTTAAATTTTAATTAGTTTTTTAGAATTTATATCGACCTGCTATTTATATGATATTTTATTTGTTTTTAACTTTTGTATGTGTATTTTAATTGGATGTTCACTGCCCCAAGTCCTTCGAGAGGAGGGCGGTATATAAATAAAAAAAATACATTTGATTAGCTAATTAATAACTTCAAAGAACATATTTGTGTTGTTCGATCTGAGCAGAGTAGCTCAGGAACCGTTACTCTGTTTTAAAAAATTGTATTTTAGGTTAGTCAAAATCCCTCAACTCTTTACACAATGAGTTATCATATGTCATTGCCAAAGGAGCATCTATGTTCTTTTATATTGGAAGAGGATAGCATGTTCTGGTGAAAGAATTGAATTGTCATCTAGAGAAGTGACTAGATCCAAAGCAATTAATTTTCTCTCCACCCCTCTCTCATTTTTCAACTTGTCACAATCTATGTTGTGTTTTCCCATTTCTGATTAAGATAACTCTCAATATTTTTGTAGTAGTTTAAAACTGAATGTAGTCAAACTAGATTTTTATGATATAAAGTATAGTGAGTTTTTTGTTATTTTAAATAGGGGAGCCTGGAAAGAAATATGTATAAAAGGATTGAAGCTAGTTCTCAGAAATAGCATATTATTTTTTCTAGGCTGCTCTACTAACAACAATTGAGCAGTTCTTACTACTTAGAAAATTAAATATTTAGGAGATATTTATTTATTTATTTATTATTTAGACATATATACTCCTTAATAGTACTTTACAGCACTCTCTAAGTGGTTTACACCGTCAACATATTGCCCCCACAATCTGGGTCCTCATTTTACCGACCTTGGAAGGATGGAAGGCCTAGTTAACTAGATTGTTGGGGGCAATATACTGACATTGTAAAGCGCTTAGAGAGGGCTGTAAAGCACTATGAAGTGGTATATAAGTCCAAGTTCGGTTGCTGTTGCCATTTCTTTTATTTTAAATGATGTAGATACATATCCATTCTTTAGATGTTTGTACTTGTTTTACTTGATGAAATTAAATATTGAAATTGCTGAACATGGATCACTTGAAACCGGACTGGAATTTGTTACTAATTCCTTAACAAAATTATATAACTTTTTGATCAGTAATCAAGTCTCTTTGAATGGTCATCCTCATGTGTATTCTCAAAGCGTAAGTGGTCAGAGTTGGAAAAGAGGATTTTGGGATCAGACTTCTAAAGTGAGCTCTAAATATGGTTGTGATAACTAGGAAAGTGCAAAAAAGTGGAAAATATTTTTTTAAAAGTCTTCTAGAAACAAGCAAAGCAAACCCTCAGAATGTTTGTGTTGTCCCAGGTTTTAATCAAGACAAAATGTTAGAATGATTTTCTAGAGCAAGTAGGCATGATTGATGCCACTTTCTCTATTCATTCTTCCTCTCAGCATCTGGCTGCTGAGAGGAAGCTCTATTTTCCTGCCCCTTCATTTCCTAATGCCCTCCCTGCCTTTCTTCCTTTAACTGTTGCCACCGACACTGTTGGTTTTTATTGGTCTTACTCTTTCCATTTCAAGAACTACCCTGTATTTCTGTGATTTGGTCAATATCTGGAACAAAATAACAGTTTCATTTTGGTGCAGATCAAAACTTCTTCAATTTATGTGTTCATGTGTTGCAAATATTCCATGTATAAAACATTACATGCACTAATTTTTGGCACATTTCTACTACTAATAATAAATTTCTTGATATCAAGAAAGAAATTGAAATATTGTACAATAGAGATGTCATCACCCAATACCCTTAGAAACATATCCCTACTTACAAGAAGCTGTCTTGGGTACTTATAAGATAATCCTTCTAGTACAGGTAGTCCTTGACTTACAGCAGTTCGTTTAGTGAGCGTTCGAAGTTACAATGGCTCTGAAAAAAGTGATTTATGACTGCTTCTCATGACCATTGCAGCATCCCCATGGTAACAAGATCAAAATTCAGTTGCTTGGCAACTGAGTCATATTTATGAAGGTTATTGTGTCCCGGAGTCATGTGATCCCTTTTTGTGACTTTCTGACAGTGATACACTTAACAACTGTGGCAAAAGAGGTTGTCAAATGGTGCAAAACACTCTTAACAAATGTCTCACTTAGTAACCGAAGTTTTAGGCTCAATTATGTTCAATCAGAATAGAGCTGGAAGGGCCATTGGAGGTCTTCTATTCTAACTCCCTGCTCAAGCAGGACATCCTATGCCATTTCAGACAAGTGGCTCTCCAATTTTTTCTTAAAAACCTCCAGTGATGAGGCACTTACAACTTCTGAAGGCAAGCTGTTCCACTGGTTAATAGGAATACTGCTATCATGTCATCCCTAGTCCTTCTTTTCTCTAGGCTAGCCATACTCAATTCCTCCAGCCATTTTTCATATGTTTTGTCTCCAGGCCTTTAATCATCTTAGCTGATTGTTTTTCCACTTTTTCCAATATCTCAACGTCTTTTTTGTAATGTGGTGACCAAAACTGAATGTAATATTCCAGGTGTGGTCTGACTAAGGATTTATAAAGCAATGCTAATACGTCACATGATTTTGATTCTATGGCTCCGATTATACAACCAAGAATTGTATTAGCTTTTTTGGCTGCTGCCACACACTGCTGGCTCATGTTTAAGTGATTGTCCACTAGGACTTCAAGGTCTCAGTCACAGATACTGTTTTTGAGTCAGGTTTCACCTAATCTGTACTTGTACCTTTAGTTTTTCCTGCCTTGGTGTAAAACCTTGTTTTTCTCCACATTAAATTTCATGTTGTTGGATAGGGTCCATTGTTCAAGTCTGTCAAGCTTGATTGTAACTCTCAAGGACTATCTGTACTAGAAGTTTCATTAGCATTCCAGTTCTTGCCAAGTTGAAAGGCTACAGGAACTGATGGAATACCCACGGAAATATGGCAAGCAACAGAAGCATCAGTAGTCTAATCAAGCTCTGCTAGAAAAATCTAGAGAACTACGCAGTGGACAACAGATTGAAAAATATCCATCTGCATACTGAAATAAGGAAATTTAACAGACTATGCAGACTATTATACAACATCCTTAATTTCACAAGCTACCAAAATAAATCTTATAATCATCCAATGTAGAGTAGAGCCCTACAAAGGAAAAGAGTCCCAGATATTCACACTGGATTTAGAAAAGAAATAAGGAACAAGAGACAATATTGTTGATAGAGTGAGAAAACCAAAGAATACTCTAAGGAATTATTGTATGTTTCATTCATTATATAAAGGCTTAAGACTGTTGATCATGTCAAGATGTAATTTGTTATTTAAAAAATAGAAACCCTAAAAAAACTTATTGCCCTAATCAGAAACCTGCAATGCTCAGCACGAGTATACCCATTTTGAAAAGTAAGATTTCAATCAATATCTCAATGAACACAAGAATAATTTCCAAATTGTTGACAAAAGTGAGTTGAATAGAACATTTGTTTAGCTCATTACATAAAAATAAGGTGAATAGTATAACAGGTTCCAAAATCTTCAGTTTTACTCAAATTAGAATATAATAGAATTTATTTATTGGCCAAGTGTGTCTGGACACACAAGGAATTTTTCTCTGGTGTAAATGCTCAATACTTACA
>JANHFO010002326.1:139359-150018 GCA_032468095.1 Pareas carinatus | reverse complement strand
CATGGAACAGCACTGCCAAAGAACCAGCTTTGGCAGCAAAATTGGCAGATCAGTGGCAAGAAAAATAGAAGGTTCTACTATTCAGCAGTCTCTTTTGTGTCATTTAGTATAGGCTATTTTCAATACTCCAAGCTATCTAAATAACAGTAGCAATAGCACTTATATACCACTTCATAGTGCTTTACAATACTTTATAAGTGGTATACAGAATCAGCATATCTGACTCTGTATGATCTGGGTCTTCATTTTACAGACCTTGGAAAGATGGAAGACTGAGTCAACCTTGAGCCAGTTAGGATACTGGCAGTGGACAGAGTCAGCCTGTAACACTACATTCTAACGATTGTGCCATCATGACATAATAGAATGTCAATAATCTTTAATTGTATAAATATTACTGTATTGAAATTGAAATGATGCAATATATCAATATTTATAATAATTTAAATAAATGGGAAGAAAAAATAAAAATCTTTAATATTTTAATATTTGACTTATACATGTATATTAATGACAAATATCAGTGCTTCTAATGTCAGTGTATCATGTTCTTCATGCAACTAAGGTTATTGTCACCATACAAAGCAGAACAGAATAGAATAATAGAGTTGGAAGGGACTTTGGAGGTCTTCTAGTCTAACTCCCTATACCATTTCAGACAAATGGTTGTCCCATCTCTTTTTAAAAACTTCCAGTGTTGGAGCATTCTCAACTTCTGAAAGCAAGTTGTACCACTGATTAATTGTTCTAACTGTCAGAATTCTTTTTCCTTTGTTCTAGATTGCTTCTCTCCTTGATTAGTAATCAGTCACCTTGATTGGTGACTGATATGATGAAGACATTTTGATTTATCAAGGGGAGCATTTGCAAAATATGAGTTACATTATCTTGATATATTACATTATCTTGATTTATATAATTATATTAGAAATCACTATATATATTTAGAAGTATATAATGGTGTTGCATCATGATATATGACATATGTGATATAATTTTTCAATCTTCATGACTTGCTGCAAACACTTTTAGTTTCTCTATATAATTACAGAATAATAAACACTGGCCACAATATACGAATACATTAAACTAAGTTCTCTTTCCTGGCAACTTTAGAATTCCAATTGCCCATAGTACAGAATTTGGCTCATTAAAACAAGAAGCTAGCTACATTGACATTTCACTTTTTCTGTACAATGCATGAACTGTTTTACATAATTCTGGTGATCGCACTTTCATATTTAAGAAGATAGAATGCCACTACATAGTTTCTTCTCCTCCATTTATGCTTTTTCCTGCAAGTGTGTGCTACAATTCCCTCTAAGGTTAAATGGCTGTGTGTTTACCAATGAAGCAAGGTGCATGAATATGCATATCAAGATACCCTGAGCCACTTTTTAAATGATTGGGTGTTGTATCCTCATGTTCAGCAGGATTGTGTAGGATTTTCCCAGTCCTGATAATCATGCTATAAAAATATAAATGGTAATTATATAAATAAAGTAAGTAAATATAAATATAAAGAAAGTTAATTATCAGATATGCTGGTATTTTTTTCCTTAAAATAATATTATTTAAAAAACTATTATCGGTTCTTCAGAAATAGTAAATGAGGGAACATATTAAAATGTAAACATAGCACAGTGGGTTAAAGGAGTAAAGATCCGTAAATAAATCTGTGATTTCAATCAGTCCAAGTAACTTTTAAGCTAGTTTTAAACGGAAAAAAAAGAAGATCAGATTTGTCGTCACCCATTGCTTTTATTTATAGCAAAATTGTAATAGAATTATTACATAGCAGGTGAGATTTTTGTCTTTAAGTCAGTGTTTTTTGTGTGTGTCTTTGTGAAATACAGTTAGAAAATCTAATGCTGGATAAAGATGGACACATAAAAATTACAGATTTTGGACTTTGCAAAGAAGGAATCACAGATGCAGCTACTATGAAAACATTCTGTGGTACTCCAGAATACTTGGCTCCAGAGGTATGTCAGTTATATTTTAAAGACTTACATTTTCTTTAATGATAAAATGCCTTGAAATGATATTTATATTTTAATACTTGCAGATGCTATTACAAAGGTTACTGTATTTATTATACTTTTTGTTTCGGGAATTTTTAAAAGTCTAGTTTAAACTTGGTTAAAAGTGTAGTTAAACACTAGTGTATGCATCAGTTTTAATTTACAATTTATGTAGTAGAATCTGTCTGCTATATAAATTGTAAATTTTCTCTCTTTCTCTCCCTTCTGTCCTTTTCCCCTACCTTCCTCCTTTGTCTCAAAGAAATCTAGTTTTTTTTTTCTCTTAAAGCATCTATTTTTTTTCATGTAGAACTAAATGTTCACAAAAGTTCACAAATTAGATGAAAGAAAATATGGAGTTGAGAATTTTATTTCCAAGTAAAGTTTGGATGAAATTCAAGGAATATTGTTGATATAGCTGCATGAAGAGTTGTAGCTTAAACTGAACAATTTGTCACCTAAGATAACAGAGAAAATAGTTTTCATTAATGTTTATTTAAAGGTCATTATTAGAGTATATTTAGCTCTTAAAATAAAAATGGTTTTGAAAGCAAGCTTTTCATTATGATCTTTCTCTGCATCTTGTGATTGAATGAGGAAACCTTTGACCTGTTCTGGATGAATACATGCATATCCGTTTTTCTTTGTGAATTCTATGCATCTTATGTATGAATTGTATGATGTTTAGAAGGTTAAAGAATCTTCTACAGATTAGGATTTTTATTGCAACCTCTTAGTATGGTAGATGGGCAATGAGCTTCCTGTTGGCAGAATTTCATTGAGAGTTTGGCAATAAATCTCGCTCTAGAAAATGAAACCTGCTCTTAGGATCTAGCGGAAGAGAGTTAAGCTCAAAGTTTTCGTAGATAAGTTGTTTTACTGAACAAAAAAGAAGGATATAAAGAAGTGCTTCAGTATAATTAAGCCTTCTACTGTATAGTATAGTACCAGGGTTTAAATGTTATATGTCTTCTCCTTTCCCTATGTGGTAATGCATTAATTGCTATTTTTTTCCTTGATCTAGGACAGGGGTCCTCAACCTTTTTAAGTTGCTGGTTCAGCCCGGCAGGGGGAAGGGGCAGGTGCGCGCATACACATGTGCCAATTGCACATGTGCGCAAGTGGGATGCCACGATAGTGCAGCATCCACGGGAATGGGGCTGTGCATGCATGCACGCTGGTGTGCACATGACAGCCCACCACTCATGTGGCCTGGTTGCCAATAGGCCACCGCCCAGTAGTGGGCCGTGGCCCCCAGGTTGGAGACCCCTGACATAGAATTTGGAGGAGACTTCTGTTGTGTTTTAATAACACTTTTGTCTGATTTCAAGCTCCTTCTAGCCTTAGCAGATTCTTTCCTTATATTTGTATTCTTCCTTAGTTTTGTTTTATCCGCAGATTTATCAGCAGCATTGGGAACATTATCCATCTTTTTGAAGCACTTGTTCAGTAATTAGATTTACATAGCTTTAAACTGCACAAAATTATTTCATACCATTCTCCATGACATTTTGGATGATTAGTCCACATCTTTAAAAGTGATTCAAATGATATCCGTTCTGCTTGACTTTTGGACCTATGACCTCTAGAATTCTATTTTGTAAATATGACAGGTGTGATAGTAATGTTCCACTTATTCCTTGAATTTGAGAAACAGATGCTCCTTGTATTTGAGAAAAAGACACTTCAACATTTATGAAGCAGGTAGTATGATAGAGCAGATCATCTTCTCTTAGAGGTTTGTAATTGGACAAGGCATTTAAAGTATCTGCTGCTATCTTGATGTTGAACTCTAACTTCAGTATCATTTGTATTAGGTTTCCTCTTTCTGTAGTCCAGCTCTCAACCTTGTTTCAGTACCAGCTTCTTAATGATACCTGCTAATGATCTTGTCTAAGATCCATATCTGCTTCTGGACACTCTGTCTATCTAGATATTTATCTGATATCTTTGTATAACAGTGGGTAGTCAAGTGTGAAGTTTCATTCTTATCTGCAGTAAAGATTCTGTTCTAGTCAAATCATGTTGGTGAAAAACTCAAGTGACTCACTGTTCAAAGTCTTCAACCCCACAAGAGCTGACTCCTTACCCATTCCAGTCCAGCACTACATCTTTGGATATATCTTATCTTTCTCAATCTCTAATCAATTATATATTCCATCTATGGAGAACAGACTATACATATATGAAAGAGTTACTCCAGATGGTAGTTGCTCTTGGCTTTGAAGGACAGTAATATCAGCAACCAAATCAATAGATTATTCAACTTATTCATATAGCTGTCCCAACAACAATTATCCTTCAGCCTGCTATAATAGAAGTCAGATTAAATACCCCTCCCTCAATTTAAAAACCTGTATAAAAGAATAAATGTCATTATTTTTCAAATTCATCATCTATCCCTGTGAGCAGTTCAGAGTACACCTTGTACCCAAGGTTATTTGGTGCCAGTAAACAAAGACAGAAGACTATGTGTTTTGAAGATGGAGCTTCTGCAGTTGTATCTCCATAGCCCTGCTTATTTGAAATTCTGCTTCTGTTTGCAGATCTTTGCATTTTGTGATTTTCTCAGTTCTTTCTCTACTATTTTGCTATATAACGTATTGCAATGTTCACTAGCCAGACTTTTTTAAATTTAATCAACAATTGTTAAGTCTGAGGTGTTATGTGGCAGATGCTTGTCTGTTTGAATTCTAAAATCCTAGAGCATTTTAGCTTTTTTCATTTCTATTACTTTGGCTCTTTAAGGTCCCACTAGTTCTTGCTTGTAGGCAAGTGGTATTTCTTGCAGATATTCCAATGCTCTATTATTGCTACTTTGTCATGGTGTTCTTTGCTGTCAATCTGTGCAATTTTCTTGCAGAGTGAGTCTCTTTGAAAAATTTCTCTTTTATTATTAACCTCTTCCAGTCAATCACCATTATCTAATAGTTGTTAGTTCAACTTTTAGCAGAACCATTTTCAGCTCACCATTTCTTCCCTAGAAGTTTTCCCAGCTGAACTGTTTTATTTCTTCTTCCATGTTAAAATTAGTAATAATTTGGAGTTTGGGTTTTCTAATGAATCTTCATTGCTGAGCTAGACAGTTATAGAATTTCTGTTCTATCATGGAACTCTGCAATCACTATGAAAAAAATAATCTTTTTTACACTGAAAGCATAGTAAACTATTGTGGTGTTTTTTTTGCAGTAGCTGCATTTCTGTTGAATTGGCATTATTTATCCATTCCTCTAAATGAACAACAATTTCAAAATAAAATGTTGCTCACATAAAGATACAACAACACTTGGAGTGTTAAGTGCATTTTTGGCATTTCAGCTTCATTATGTCCGATCCTCAAATGCATGAACAGATAACCATATGAATATTAGTTATTTTTCACATGCTTATGTGATCACACAAAAAGTACATGCTAAAAAGAAACAGATGGTGACAGATGGGGAAGGTTGAATAAGGTGGTTTTGGAACCCTAGAAAATGTACTTTTGTAATAGTGTAAAAATAAAAATGATTTGAATGGCAAGTAAGAATATACATAACAATTGATTGGTAATTGTTTTCATATTATGGTAATTCTGATTAAATGTATTTGACTGTCATATTAAAGCCTGACATAAAAAATGGGCTTATATGCAAACATTCTTGAAAGTAAAAACTCATTACTTAATAATAATTAACTTTTGAGCATTTTTTCATATCATTGTACCATAAAATAATATTTAACTGGATTGGGAGGGGGAGCCCCTCTGAAAGTAAGTAATTTTTATTTTTCAGTTTTCCCGAAGTACAGTTTTTATAATACTTCAAAGCTGGATTTAAAATTGCTACCCAGTTTTATGTGCATAAAACTATTCATGTTCTCTTAGTAAGCTCATTAAATTTCTGAAACAGCCTTTCTACATTATGGAAAAGGTTTTTTTTGCATAATTAGAAAGGGCCATTTAAGCCATCAAGTCCAGTCTCCTGCTCAATATAGGACTCTAAATTAAATATGTCTGACAGATGGCTGCCAACCTCTACTTGAGCACAACCAGTGAAAAGAGCTCACCTCCTTCCTTGATACTTTTTTTAAATAGTAGTCTTTGATGTCCAAGTCTCAGTTTATTTGAAAATGCACAACCATTGTAGAGACGGTTCATCCGGGCTATATAATGTAGCCAGTGATCAATCAGAGAAATTTATTTTAAAGCTTATGTATAAAATAAAAGACATCCCTAATTAATAATGAAGTATTTTGATGATAATGTTTTATTAAAGTAAAAGATAAAGGATGGATAGATAGAAAGAGACAGAGAATATGCACATATACTTTCTCCCCGAGAATATTTTGATTGGTCAGTTTCATTAGAGCCCTGGTGGGGCAGTGGTTGGAGGCAAATTCTGCCCGCAATCTGGAGTTCAATCCTGACAAGGCTCAAGGTTGACTCAAACTTCCATCCTTCCATGTCAGTAAAATGAGGACCCAGATTGTTGGAGGAAATATGCAGATAATGTTTCATATTTCAAAACAGTGCGTTATATCCATATGTTTGCTGTACTGTGTGTGTTCAGATGGAAATAAAAGCTTTAGAACTTGTTTCCCCCATCAGAAGTAAAATTATGCTTGAACTCAATTTTGTGCACTCATTCTGGAATTGTGTCTGGTTCTTGGAGATGGCCTGAACAAGTCCTTTCAGTTTTCTTGGCCAGATTTTTTGTAAGAGGTTTGCCATTATCTCCTTCCTGGGACTGAGAGAAAGTGACTGACCCAATGTCACTCAGCCAGCTTTGTGCCTAGAAGTCATAATCTCCTGTTTCTAGCCTGATGCCTCAACCACTACAACAAACTGTTTCTCAGTTGTGGTTTAATACTGTCCAAAATAAGCTCACTGATTCTCAGTGATATGAAACACTCATAGTGAAAGTCAAGATGAATAAATTGGAAAAGAGAAACATAATGTTGTAGTTGAATTTTTCTTGAAAACAAATTAGGCTGCATTTAAAATAGTTCTTTCTATAACATGGTTATGTGAGTAAAACCAAGTTTTATGTTAAGGCAATCAAATAATCTAATAATCTAATAACTGGAAACCATGACATTCAATCAATCAGAAATCAATCAGAATAGAGCTGGAAGTGACCTTGGAGGTCTTCTAGTCTAGCCTCCAATCTCTTCTTAAAAGTCTTCAATAGCATTCACAACCTCTGATGATAAGCTGTTTCATTGGTTGATAGTTTTCACTGTTAGGAAGTTTCTCCTTAATTTCAGGTTGCTTCTCTCCTTGATTAATTTCTATCCATTGTTTCTTGTCCTGCCCTCTGGAGCTTTGAAAGATAAGTCGACTCCCTCCGCTTTGGTTAGCTATTGTTTTAAAATATTTGAAATATACTGAAGTATCCTAATTTATAAGATATATATTTATTATAACAACTGATAAACCCTACTTTGCTATGGTAAGATTGAATTGAAGATATTTTGCCTAAACTATTCAAACATTTCTAGATCTGTTTCACTAGATATTTTATTGGTGGTGTCCTCAAAGTAAATGTTAAGTTTTATTATGTGTACTTTTTCTATAAAAAAGCATCATAGACACTTAATTCTTATCAGGTATATTTTTCCTTCTTTTAATGCAAAAGGGGACCTATTCTAAATATGTTATAACAGATATGTGAATTATGTAACAATCATAGAAAGTTTGCTTTTCACCACCCTTTAACATTTTTATTCATGTGTAAAGTTTGTTCATCATTTTAGTGTCAATTAAATTTAATAGTCCCAAGATAGTTTATATAGTAGTAATACACTAACTAATAGGTGTTTGTGAATTACTGGGCAAGTATAATTTAATGCATGACAGTGGTTCTGAATTACTGTCCATTCTTTTCATCGTTGCAAAGTAGTACCTTATTGCATTGATAATTTAAAAAATTAAGCAGAAAAGTTCTAAAATACTGATTTTATTTCTATATAAGCAAACCCTTTCTAAACATAATTGATATAGATGCTAATGTGCCATTTATTTAGATACATGTAGGACTTGATTATGTTTTATAGGCATAATCCCTATATATATGAGGAAATACTTCTCTTTTTCATCTTAGTGCTATTAAATAAATTTACAGTGAAAGGAGTTCTAATGCAATGATGTATACAATTGTATGATATCATATGGTACTGGAAAAAATAGAGGAATATTTTCTTTGTTCCCAGCAGTCCTAACTATAACAACAAGAACAACAGCAACAACAATGGCATGACCAATAATGGTATATTGGAATATCTGCAAGAAATATCACTTGCCTGCAAGCAAGAACTAGTGGGACCACAAAACAGACAAAGTAATAGAAAGCAAAGAAGCTAAAGTGCTCTGGGATTTTAGAATTCAAACAGACAAGCATCTGCCACATAACACCCCAGACTTAATAATTTTTGATAAGAAAGATAAAAAAGTATGGATAGTGGAGATTGCATTACCTGTAGACAGCAGAATAGTAAAGAAAAAACCAAGAAAAAAATCACAAAATACAAGGACCTGCAGATAGAAGTAGAATGACTTTGGCAAAAGGAAACGAAATTAGTATTAAACAAAATTGAACAAAATTAGCCTTGGATAGAATGCCAAGACCTCTGAAGCACCACTTGAATACCATCGGCATTGACAAAATCACCACCAGTCAATTGCAAAAATCTATTTTACTTGATACAACTTACATCCTGCAACAATATTTAATATTATTAAATAACAACATCTATCTATCCCAGGGGTTTGGGAAGGACTCAATAGATGGACAAGAAGGCTAAATCCAGCCCAAACATCTGCCTGAATGTGTGACCGACCATAATAATAATCTGCTACATAACGCTCAACAGTTAACAATTATTGATAAGAAGGACAAAAATGTCTGGATAGTGGATGTTGCAGTACCTGAAAACAGCAGGATAGAAAAGAAAGAATTGGAGAAAATCACAAAATACAAAGGCCTGCAAATAGACGTAAAACAGCAGTGGCAAAAGAAAACAAAGTTAGTATCAATAGTAATAGGTGCTTTGAGTACAATCCCCCAAATCTGGCATACTGCTTAAAGACTTTTGTCATTGACAGAATTACCACCACTCGATTACAGAATGCAATTTTACTTGGTATAGTTTACAACCTGTAATGAAACTTTTAACTAATAACATTTGCTTATCCCAAATCCTTGGGAAGAACTTGATAGGTGGATAAAAATTCCAAATTCAATCTAAACATCTGGCTGACGGTAAAACTAACCATAATAATTAAAAAGTAGTGTGGTGTAGTGGTTAAGCTGTTGGCTAGCCTGGTTGTAGTCTACCCCTTGCTCAAGGAAGTTCACTGGATGACTTTGGCCAATCACTCCCTCTGTCCAAGCTTCCTCACATAATTGTTTTGATGAATAATAGGAAAGAATGCTCTATATGCTTCTTTGCACTGTTAATAAAAAGGCAAGCAATAAACCAGATCTATGCCATATATGTTGTTCAATCCTTAGAGCAGTATTTCTCAACCTTAGCAACTTAAACTGTGTGATCAGCATGCTGGCTGCAGAATTCTGGGAGTTGACGTCTACGCAGAGCTTAAAAGTTGCCAAGGTGAAGAAGCACTGCGGTAGAGCATTAATTTTTGTCATAACAATGCCATAGCAAGTAGAAGATGCTGTACTCCCTGCGCTATTTCCAGAACTGTTACAATCAAATCAGTGCTTCTATAATGGAAGATAGAAAAAGAAATGCCTTATGACCAGGACTGTGCTCCACTACACTGAATTGAATCCTTGATTTTAATAAATAAAACAGTAGAGCTCAAGGCAATAATTGATACTTTTAAATCATGTACATCTGTGTTTACCTAGACAGGTAATGATCCTCAAATGAAAGTGCTGCCTTATTTAAACAAAGACTAAATATAATACAGTCATTTGTTTCCTTTTCCTTAGAAAATTATGATAACACTCTTTTAAAGGGTAATTATTTCAGACATAATCTATTCTTCAGGTAAATATATTTGTCTAGGTATTAATGCCTTGATGTTACTATTTTAGGTTTTGGAAGACAATGATTATGGTCGTGCAGTGGATTGGTGGGGTCTTGGAGTTGTTATGTATGAAATGATGTGCGGCAGATTGCCATTCTACAACCAGGATCATGAAAAACTTTTTGAACTCATTCTAATGGAAGATATAAAATTTCCTCGAACTCTCTCATCTGATGCAAAATCATTGCTTTCAGGTCTCCTGATAAAAGATCCAAATAAACGGTAAGTTTAAAGTATAACTGTTATGTATATTTTAGTATTAAAATATACAAGGGAATGAAACAGAATGAAATGAGAATTCCTTCTTAGAAAATTCCTGCTTAAGCAACATGATACTCGTTTCCCCACAGTGAACAGGAATTAAATAATTGATAACCTCTCTCTGTTGAACTATTAACTTTTTATAGGATCAGAAGCGGCAAAGTTTATAACTGAAGAGGTAATGTCTCTTAAGAAATAAAATAATGCCTGGTTAGTCAATACTGGACTTTCCAGTATTTGGATTACATTATTACATTTTTAAATATAATAAACTAGCTGACCCGGCCACGCGTTGCCGTGGCTCAGTTTGTGGCTTTTTGAAGTGCCTGGGGCGGAGAT
>JANHFO010002326.1:95873-127892 GCA_032468095.1 Pareas carinatus | reverse complement strand
AAAATACCAAATCCAGTATCTAGCTGGCAGACTGTGCGATGAACAATAATAATAATAATACTACTAATCATAGCAGCAATAGCAATAATAGCTATAATAGTAATTTGTGAGTGTTAGCATCCAATGATGATATCAGTCCCTGAGGAGGGTCCCTAGGAAGCAGAAAGGTCTGCCAGCAAGAAGAGGAGAAGGTTAATGATTCACTTAATTTCCTCCTTTTTCTCCTCCTTTTTGGCATCCTTTCCAAATTATTTTCAGTGGGTGCTTCAGTAGCAGACGTCTGTGTTGCTCACACTCATCCAAATAGTCAGGATAGGGCTGCTATGAAGTATAAAACACTGCAGAGATGCGAGGGGAAGAATAAGGAGTTATTGTCTGGTTTTTATTTGTGTATTTGTATATGTATTTTATATGTACTGATTATACCTGAAGCAGTTCCATGAGATGCTATAGTAGGAAATCATCAGCAATGACTTTTTAAATGTAATGATGCATTCTGATATACTCTAATTTAGAAGGGTAAAAAAGCCCCTGTGATTAACACAGGACAGGAAGATTATTTGAATCTATTTCTTCACCCTACTGAATACCGAGCATCCTTCTTTTGTAAACCTATTACAAAAGAATTCTGAAGAGTCGTAACATTCATATTTCATACTAGGCCTAATAATTAATCCCATTCTGCTTAGTCCATTCTGTTTTTCGTTCTAATAAACATTTGCAAAAATATTCTTCAGTTTTGCATACCGCTACAAAAGATCATAGTGAACATTAACACAAAAATAATTCAATATTCAAAAACTTCACGTTTAATAATTTGGCAACTTGAAGTATATAAAGTATATTAAAATCTTCCAACAATAAAACTCAAAAGACAAAATGTGAACTTTTTTCACCAAATTTCATTGAACTAATAAAAAAATGCATTTAGAACAGTATCATTCTAATAATAAAATATGCATAAAGCTTAAGTCAATATAAAGGAACACATTAGTCATTTTTATAAGGCTTCCTTTAACCTTCAATTCCACAGATGATGAAGATGGGATGGACTGCATGGACAATGAGAGACGACCACATTTCCCTCAGTTTTCTTATTCTGCAAGTGGACGGGAATAACTTGCTGTTTTGTATTCCTGCTATAGAGACATACTCAATTTATCACTGAAAATGATTCCTGAACATCACCACCAGACCTTGTTATTATTTAGGAGAGCAGAGCACTTTCAGAAATCATTCCAAATTGACCAAGTTCCTTTTCTGATTAATTAGCCTATTTGATTTATCTACACGAGGTGTTACATTGGTCTAGGTTGACCTACGGTTACTGCTGTCTCAGCATGAAAGTCATAGCAAAAAGCATTCCCCAAATATTATATTAGATGGCAAAATCTTAGTTGTGTAATTTGTGCACAACCATCCCTTATTCTCTTGCCTTCTCAGAGCAGACGTTAAAGGGCCTGCTGGTCTGTGATATAGCCCTTGTTCCCTTCTAAAAGGCAGATCAAAATTCTAAAACGTGTTTAATTAGGATGTTTTCTCAAGCAGATTGGAGCTTGACAGAACTAGAAAATATTACACGGCGGTTGTGTACACATGCAAGCTTTTGGTAGATATATGTCATCACTTGAATCGGTTTTACCTTTAACATGTGGATAAAAACATTCGAGCAAAGAACTTATACACACAAACACACACACACTCATAATTATTTTTTAACTGTTGGATACTACCCAAGAAGCAAAAAGTCTGGGATCACCTAGTTTCCCATTTAAACTTCCAGATTCATGTGCAATTATGGAGAATGAGAATGGGACACTTAAATGGAAGAAATTATAACATAAAAGCAGCAAGTGAAGTTGTTTCAACGTCTTATGATTTGTGTCTTGTGCTTTCCTTTTTCTTTGCTATATTCATCACCCCTGGTGGTTGAAGAATTTAAACAAGCGTAACAACATTGCTTTTTACCAAAATTTGTATACTAAGGTAAACAATTGTTTACCTTTTGTTTTTTGAGTTTATGAACTAGTTCCTTTTTCTTCTGATGTTTTAATTGAATATTTTATTCAGTAGTATTTATTTTTTAGTGACAATGATTGTATGTGTCATGTTTGCAATGCTGCTACATCCTAGAAAAGGCTTGCAATTTATTTTATAATATACGGAACAAGCTGTACAAGCTGAACAAAAATGCACTTTTTTCCTATGTGAAAATACTAGCAAGATTCTGAAAGTGTATCTTGTATTTAGAATTTGGTTTTTATAGTTAAACTATTTCATTACGGTAAAAAAAAAAAATTCCCAACCCATGTATCCCAATTGTTTGCACAGTCTTTACTGAAGTTGAATGTTGTATAGGAGTTGGATAACCCTTGATAAATTTAAAGTTACCAAGGCCACAATGATTACAATAAATGCATTGTATCGTATTAGCTCTAGCCATGACAGATACAACATTTTTAGTAAACCTAATTCTCAAAATATTTATTAAATAGGATGTTTGAATATTTATTTTTTCATTTAAAAGATTTAAAAAAATAAACATGTGACGAAAGGCCATTTATTACAGGGTCTTTGGTGACAGGAGTTGAGATTTTCTAAAGGAGCTAGTAAGTATAATAGTGCATGCCAGATTAGCACTGAAGGATGATCTGTGGGATTATAACTGACGATTCTTGACTTCATTCTTTGTAACTCCTATAATCTTTTAAGCTCTTATATGACTTGTCTCATGAAAGCTGTCTTCATGACTTTAAAAAATATTTACATGCAATTGTATCTGTCTCTTGATGCAGAAAATGTACATACCTTGAAGTATCACTGCAGGCAGTGGAACATGCTAGGATTATCAAGAGGCATGTGGGCATTTTATTCAGGCAGCTAGGATAAATCTATGCTTTAAAGAAATAAGGTAGATATCATTGTACTTCTACACTATAGTAGGTCAGGAATACTGTGTACCTCTTGTGTGGAAGGATTATAGAATACGACAACATTTGTATTTATTATTAAAAATTGTGAAGCAGTAAGAAACAGAAAGAATAATGGCTAAGAGATCTAGTTCATGATCAGTATCTTAGTACTATGTATTAAATATGAGTACACTGTTTCTTTAATAATAGTCAGAATATTCTCAGCTCAGCAGTACTAATATGCAACAATTTCTTTGATGTTCAGATGGACAAGGTGGTTAATTAGGACCGCTTTTCTCCTTTTGGCAAGGATAAATAAGAGAGGTCAGGAGTTTCATACTCCAAATGGATGAGGGCATATACTATCATTTTCCTACCTGAAATATGCCAGCCTAAGCTAATAAAAAACCTGGCATATGTAATAATACATTTCTCCTCGTGTGCAGCCCTTATATAAAAGCCTGCACATGGATCAGTCTTGCTGGATTGGAACAGGCATGCCCATCCACAGTTCAGGACATTTACTGATTAGGCTGGTGTGTGCCTGGGTCATTTTAGGTTGCTCCTAATTATGTTGCATATAATCATTAAGCTGATATAGTTCAGTACTAAAGTATAGAGCAGCCTCAGTTTAATAGACATTTTAGAACGGTAGTCCCCAAGCTTTTGGGCACCAGGGATCAGTTCCATGGAGAAAGGCTTTTCTGGAGACCGAAGGGGGCATTTTGTGTGCTGCCTGCATTCTACGAATGGGGCTTGGCTTGTTCATGTGACCCAGTTGCTGACATGCTGCAGACTGGTGGCAGTCCATGGACTGGAGGCTGGGGACTCCTGTTTTAGGGGAAGGGGGCATTCATTAAATTTGAATGTCTGTTAAGCTCAGGTTCCCCTCCACCTTCCACCATCCACACCCCATCTTCCTTGCTTTCCTAGAGATGAACTACAGAAAAAAGCACTTTCAAATACCGCCCTTCAAGGGAAGCAGTTGTTCCTAGCATCAGCCTTTGGGATGTTTGGTGACACTTTTCTCTCTAGTTCCTGTCACCAAGCAAGCAGTGGCCAGAGCTGCAGGTGAGGGAAGGGGAAGGAGTCACAGTGTTGCTACTTCTCACCTTCCCAGCCCCTTTTCAGCCTCCTCCTCCCTCCTCCCATTGTCTGCCAGGTCTTCTCAGTTCCTCTTCTCCTTGACCCCCCCAGGAATTCCACCATCACCCGCCTGATCGTCCTTGCATTTTCTGCCTCCAAGAAGTTAAACAGGAAACATATCCATTTTTGAGGGTTTAGCAGCAGCTGCTGTCCAGACCATTCCCCAAACAAGGGAGAAGTTTGTTATTTTGAGATGCTGCCCACATGGAAATTTTGTTCATTGTATCCAAAGTTCATTAGTCCTGCACTATTTGTGGTGGTCAGTGGTAAATTATTTTTCTTAAACATGCCATTGGTCAGTCAATATGGAGGAATAACATTCCACGCAATCCCATTTTTACATTATACAAATAATATATTTTACATTCTAAATCATTAATACTATTTTTATGATGACTTGATTTTTTTAGTCATAACCCTATCTGATTATGATTGTTTCTAGCCATTGCTTTCAGAGTTTTGATGTGTCGGCCAGGGAACATAATGTATTAAGATTATAGAGATTAAGAAAAAAATGGAATGTTGACATACATAAAATAGAATTTCGATGATTCTTTTTTTTTTTGGTTTTGTATAAGGGATATTTTGCCTTTTATAATTTGCCCCAGATCCTAATTAGTAATACTTGCTTACTAACATAGACCAGTTATGCAAATATGCAAGACAAAATAAAAGCAAATACTAACTCCCTAGTCGAGTTATGCTGTCTAATCAACACCAAATAATTGATGAGTAGCTCTGTACAAAATGAGGCCAACATGAACTCTTTTTCTTATTTGTATAGATCAAGCTGCCTCATTTAGGACAATTGTTCTACCAATATTAGGTGAGTGAGGCCCATTTCAGTTTTCCCGCCTTCTCACTGCACTCACATCTTAACTGAGTTTTGAGTTTTTAACAAGGCTCATCTTTTCTCAATATATAATATGGATAGATGGGACTGGTATTTATAACTCTTCTGAATTCCTCCTACCAATCAACCTTATTTGCTATTTCAGAAAAAAAATAGCTTTTGTCCAAAGGATCATAAATAAATTCTATCCTCTCATTGTACAGGCATGTTCCTTGAAATATTTGGATGATCCCTTCTCTATTGCAGAGTGCAACCATTGGGCTTCGGAAGAGAATATTTCAGCATGATTGCAGTGCTGACCAGAGAACACATTGTATTTTGTGCAACACTGATGAGACCAGGCCATTACTGCAGGGTCATTCGTATTCAATAGTGAATGAGCTCTGCTATTCTGAAATATTCATTGCCTACATTATAGATTACTTTTTAGATCATTACTATAAGTGAATGCTTTGATAACACATTTTGGCTGTGTGCTTTTTTTTTTGAAAAATTCACCAATGAAGCTATAGAAGTATCACAGGGTTAGTCTTCAAGTTTTAGATGATCTTCTGAACATTTATGAGATCATTTATAATGTCTTTCAACTTTGCTTGGATCTTCAGACAAGGGCAGTGCCATTAAATATGTAATAAAAAAAATTCTGAAAAAAGTTAGACCAACTTTAAATTTTGCTATTTGCTGAAAAAAAATTTGTAATTTGAGGAATATGTAATCAGCTGATCAAAAAACCACCTTTCTTTTGGCACTAGATGACAACACTAAAACCATGTGTCTTATGAACAAAATCCAAATTATAGTGAAGTATCTCTTTTATTTTGAAGTGATCATAAAGTAATTAATGAAATTATTTTACCTGCAGTTTCAAAGAGCAATGAACAATACAAGCAATGAATGGCATTGCATTAGCTTATCTTTCCAGTCATGACCCTACAGCTTTTTCATTGTAATATCAGAGATCTTTTCCTGGAATCAGTGGAATTGCACCAGATAGGTTCAGTACCATATATGTTAGATATTTCATACAAAGGACCTCATGATTCTGTTACTTCCCACAGTCTTACAGATCAGGGTTTCAAAGAGAACTTGCACTTTTACAGCATTTTGCTGAGATCAGTATGCTAATATCTAGCCTCAAAGTAGGAAAAAATATTAAACTAAGTTCTGTATGAGATGACCCAGATTAGTCTCTGCTATTTTAACTCTTTAATTCCTCCAAATTGTGCCATTGAGGGAAAGGGATTAATAGATGGCCATATAAATTGAATAAGTAAATTTTGATTTAGATTTTTCCTTCAGCAGTTCAAGGTAACATATATAAGGAGTCTCTCCTCATCTAATCCTTTGAGATAGCTTAGCTGAGAGAGTGTGACTGGCCTATCATAATGATGGCCATTGTCAGAAAGAAATGATAATTAGGTGGGCAGAAAGAGAAGGCATTTTATTTTCCACATAAAAGACAGTGTTATAGAAAGCCTTATCATAATTTCCTCCAAATCAAATAGCATCTGTCTTTTTAAATCACAGATTTGCCACAGAATTCCAAATGAGTCCATATTATAAAGAACAGAACTTTTGCCATTTTGTATAGAGAAAATATTTAAAAGTCAATATTTAAATTGCCTCTGAATTTATATATTATTAATACTGGGCTGACATCTGTTAGTGAACTAACATTGCTATCCTCCTTCCCTAAATCTTTATCAAAGACTGGAATGTAGCAAATGCATCCCTGCTCATCTAATGGTGGATGCAGCCCACTATAGCTCATTTTGATTAGGGGGGGGGAGAGAAACCTCCTCCAAATCTGGCATCCTATTTTATATCAGTTGCCTGCATTTAGCCTGTTGTCTACAGACCAAGTCAGTACTAGAAGATTGGTACCCTTGCTTTCTTGTGCTAAGGAGAACAGGGTGATGAAATCGGAAGGCCAAACTACTTGAAGCTCGCCAGATCGACTATATTGTCACAGGTCTATATCATTTGGTTTGATTTAAAGGCAATCGGGATTTGAATTCATGTTTCTACATTAAATAATACTTCAGAATGTGGCAGCTAGTCTTCCCGAGTAATACAAAAGTATTTTATTTAAATAGAACTAATGCTATGGCCACGATGTATTTGTAGTTTTTCTACTGTCTTGCAGCTTTTTCTGAATTTTGTTACCCTGTCACAAGAGCTTTCAAGAAATTGTCTTGAAGGTCTTGTTGGCTTCAGTTTATACTTGCTTCCAGGACATGATGTTCTCTTACACTGCAGCCGTCTTGAGGACATCAAAGACTGGTTTATATCTGGATAATTTTTGCACACAGCTTTGCTTCCCATCATGATTCTTCCAATACATTTTGCTCATTGCAGAGTATTGTTTTATACTTTCTTTTTTTAAAAAAATGGTGGAAGGTATCACTTCTTGAAGCTGACAATTCTTGCACAGGCCATGTGCTTCTGCTAGAGTGAAAAATGTAAGCTTTCCTTACTATGTGCAGGGTCTCTATATTACACCTCAATGTACCATTTTGCTGCTACCGTTTGTACTGTCTACAGTAGAGTTTCCTTATCTCGATCCTGGTAGTGCATTAGAGGTAAGCATGAAATGTAAAATATTTATTTAAATAAAAACTAAATTGATAATTTAATTATCTTCCCTTAGTTTTAGAGTTTGTGAAATTTCTTGACTTTGCTAGTTTTTTCAGAAGATCACTAGCAGATCTAATTGTATAGTTTAAGGATATTAAGCAGACAAGACTAAATTCAAGAAACTATTGTATTTGTACTTAGTTGTACAAATACAACTAAGTACAAATACAATAGGCTATTTCCTTTGGCATATGACCCATAAGGTTTTAAAATAACTATAGGTGTTTTTTTACTTTTTGTACACTACATATCTTTACTATTTTTACACTTATATTTAGGGACTCTCATTTGTGTATTTATTTATGCACACAGCATAAATAAAGCACAATGTCAATCTATTAAACTTAAGTCCTTGTTACTTTTGCTTTGAAATGCATACACATATAAAAGTTACATTTTTCTCATTTTATTGTTTTAAGATAAAGGCAATTGCATACCCTGTTGAAATGACTGAAATACATAATTTTAAATTATAGCAGATATAACTGAAGTGGTAGACTTTCTAAAGTATAAATCTGAACATAGTTATACAGACTATAGTCTTAAAATGCTGGTGTTTTCTTCTGAGTGCACATCGCTTTGTGCATCTGATGGTGTATGTCAGTCTTCATATAAATTATTAAGAAACTGCTCTGTTCTCCCATATGGAAATGTCTCCTTTTAGATAATTCTGTAACTAAGAACTTTTATTAAATACTAATTATATATAAGTTACCCACTGTTTAAAGACGCTCACTGTCTAAAAAATATGGGAACGGAATGAAGGAGCCAGAAGGAAACCAGATGCAGAATTTGTTAGATAATTTATACACAGCCATTATAAGAAAAGCATGCTGGAAGACACATTTAAGAAAAACATTTTTATTTTTAACTGAAGTTATCAGAGCATAGCATTCATTATGAAAATGCATTCCATGTATAAAAGAATACAAGTTAAATAGGAATGTTTTTGGAATGAATAATAAAAATTATGAATGGAAACTTATAGAAATGGCAAAAGTAATAAAGTCTGGCTTAAGAACATAAAAAAGCAGTTCAAGAATATATAGGGTGCTTGCTTCAATAATTGATGAGAAACTATGCATTCTGATACTGATTCTGCTTTTGTAAAATCATTAGTAATAATTACCAGTTTGTCCCAAACATCATCAATATTTCTGTTACTCTTTCATGCCTGAGTCAAAATTATGGAGTTAAGGAATCATCTGTGAACATTGGAGTGAAATCCATGTAAATAGGTAATTAACATTAATTTGCTTAAAACTTTAGAATGCGCTCTGTGTAAAGCAATTCCAAAATTGTTTTAAGAAATGAATTTGCCAAATTTGTAACATTAAGAATATAATCCTAGAAACTGCAAGTGTTTTAAGAGCAATAGGATTTCTTCGATTTCTCCTGTGGCTTTAGAAACAAGAGTTTCAACCATGGAAATCCCAATTTCCAATGTCTCCACCAATTCTTGAGGCCCTATCAGTCAGTTGTCAGGGATCAAAACTGACTTGAAGGCAATCAATCGTTTAATAACTCTCCAAGATTTAGAAATTGAAAGCTTTTTTTAAAAAAGGGAGAGATTTCAGAAAGGATGCTTAGTTGTTATGCATGGCATCCTCTTAACTGCTTCCAATAAGCATTAAAAATAATCAAATAGGGAACAGAATAAATATTTGTTAACTTTCTTTATTTCAATCCTGTCAGATTGAAGTCTCCAGACTATATGTGAGATCTGAAATTTTTGCCCTTAGCATTCTTATGACTACAAAAATACAAACTGAGACAATGACCAACAAAACCACAGTATCATTTTTGTCAAATTGACCACCACACTTCTTTAAGAGCAAAAGTTTGAATCTCTTCAAAAATACTTTCCCCATATAATACTTTCCCCATATAATGTAATGTTGTTATATATACATTATATTTTCATGGAATTTCAAGCGCCATGAGTTAAGCTTCTGGGAGTTCTCCCATCTAACCACCAGCAAGTTCTATTGTTGCAAGGTTGTTTCATCGTGCGTCTTCAGAACTTTGTTGTATCTGTTACAGAAAGAATTAACAAGACAGCTACCCCACTCTTCTGTAAAGTTATCCAAAAGGGCATCAAACTTAATTATATAATCAACACGAACTAGAAATACAGCACCGAAGTATGGTAACAGACAGAATAAAAAAAAGTAGCTGCAAATATTTTAACCGGAATAAACTGTTTTAGAAACTGAAACTTGTAGCAGTAAAATAATTATTGTACATTAAAGTGGGGAAAAAATTATTTGAGGAAGAGTTAAAAATGATGGCACCACCACAGAAAAGGTCTCTCTGTAGTGATAATTTCTGAATCATCTGAATGAGTAGTTCCCAGTGATCATACTTTTTCACAACAATATGTGGCTCTTTAAACATCTTAGTGTTTGGTCCTTAAAAATACCCTGTCTTCAAATTGCTTTGCTTTTAAGCTTTCATTGCAAAAAAGCAATGCTGTTTTTATGGATCTCAATTATTGGAAACTAGTGTTCAAGATAGCTTTATACTGAAATGAATTATAGACTAAGCATCTACACTGCTGAAGTCATAAGGTGCACAATTGGAAGAGAAAACATTCTCAAATGAAATAGGTAGTTAATTGAAAAAACAGAAGAGTCTAGGTTTCCAGGAATTCACTGTGGCCAGAGGTCAGATTAGACTTAAGGCAATTTGGAAATGCAAAAACAAATAAAAAATAGCATATGAGAGTTCAAATAGCAATGAATCAATGCATTGAGACTCAACAATCACTTTATATGTTCATTTAAATAACCTGTTCTTACTGTTTTTTACCATCAGTTTCACATGTGAACTGTCTTCTTATTTAAACTGACATAAAGAAATACAGTATGTGAATTCTGTTTGTAATCATTTACAAGTGATAAGCTCATTATACTTGTAAGTAATCACTTGATACGTTTATCAAGAATGAATCAGCATGTGTGAACAAATATTTGCCAGGGATGCTGGAGAAACAGATTAGCAAAATTCAGAACTTTAAATAGAGGAATACTTAAGAGAACCAAGGGAATAAAAGGATGTGTACTTTGTAAGGAAAGAAATGGAAGTAATGGAAAATAATACGTGCAGAAATATCTAGTTCTGTCTAAATACATGTAGGATCTTAAAATATTTGGAAGATTGGTTAAGAACTAGGAAAAATATTACTACTGGTTGAAAGGTAGTTGTTGCTGAGTTTGAAGAATGAATGCAAGGTGAGGTGAGTTGGGAACAAATTCTTGAGGGTACAGAATGGTAAAAAATAATTTAGGAGGAAAAACAGGGTTATGCATGTGCTGAACCTTCCCACTGAAATCAATGGGATCACAAACCTTAACTTTGTCTGGACTGTGCCTTAGTTATATGTAATCATGATTTCTCAGTTAAGTCAATATTTATTATACCATAAAAACATTTTATGACCAGAGGTATGTAACTATTCCATTTAAAACACATAAATTAAGATTCCATGCTAGAATTTGAGCTATTGCTCCAGGAAATTCTAATAATTGCATAGCTATTTGCTAGTCATTTTTAGTTATAAAATGACATAATGTTACACTTCTGTTTACTTCTGTCAAGCATGTACACATTTATTTATTTGGTTTTTTTTAAATCTACCCTACTGCTGAAAATTCAGGGTGGACAATATTAAGAAACATTTTATTCATGTATTTAATAAATATTTATTACATATTTATAATGGTGAAATGAAATTATTGCTATTTAATGAATATTCAAAGCAAATGTGTTATTGGTCCTTCTTAGCTTCCAAATAGCCTTTAAAGCACTGTTACGAAGAATTTAAATAAGAGTGCCTTGGACAGTTCAGTATTTACAATTTTTAATGACAACTAAAACCTTGCTGAGTCACCATTTATCAAATAGTCTATTATTTGATTTCCAAGAACTATTATTTTGTTATTTGTTACAGATTCTGCATTGAAATAATACTGTGCAGTCCTGAGATCTCTATTTTGCAACCAAATGTCATATTTCACAGTATTTATACATGTCAGTTTGTTCAACAACTTGAGGCTTTGATGAAAAATTGGCTGTTAAGACTTGCCCTTCCTTTCTCCACTGCAAGCTCACACATTTTTCCTCTTGCCAGTCAGCTCTTCTGTTTGTGCACTGTCTCCATCTCAAGTCGACTTTTGGTGATAGCTAAATTTATAATAAAATTGGAAATTTTGCCTGGAAGAGGAGTTCAACATGGATTTAGTTCGAAATCATTCTGAGAGCTCAATTTTTTAAATTAAATTCTTACCTCAGAGACTACAACTATCATGACCACCAGTCAAGACATTCTAGATGCTCAGGATATTCCCCATTAGCCTTCATATTAGCCCTGTTTTTAAAATTTATGCTTCCTTGGCAGATGTGCACAGGACTGCATCCATTCCAAGTTTTTAATGTGGAAGAATGTACATGGGGCTATATGGAATCCAGGTGCACTGAAAATAAATGCAACTCTAGATTCTAATGCTTTGGTTTACAATGCAGAAACGTTTTATAGTGCTTACATTTTTAAAAGAAAAATGAAGGGACATTTATTTTCAGCTTCAAAATACTTATAGCCCTCGAATAAAAAATGGGCCAAATGTTCAACTACAGCCTTGCTTTAATATTTTTGCGTCATCACTGCATTTAAGCTGTAGGATAAAGAAACATTCCTGTTTCCCACACCAAAAACAGTTTCCCGCTCTGCCACACTGTGCTTTTTTTCCCCCCAACTTAAAAAATAGCTTATTGCTTCTCCAGCAGAAATGCTACAAGGCTCAGCCTCACAGCTTCCTTGCCATAATTTACCATTTGTTGACATGCCCTCACAACAGTCTCCATTTTGTTGCCACTTCCTGAACAATGTGACCAGCAGAAAAGGATATTTTACACAAGAAAATGGAAAACATTCTATTTAGACATTCTACTGTGCAGAGGAGGAAGGTGGAGGTAATGTGATATTTGCCGGCAGGTGGGGGAAGGGTGTGACTTTTTTTTGGCTCCAATTGGTTTTTTCTGTGGAATCATCCCTTTCTGGCTGTTGGCCTCTACAGGGTAGATTCTTTTATGAGAACTTGGAAACCTGATTCTCCAGACACGTCTTTTTGTTTTTAAAACTGTTAAGAATAACCAGTTGACCTAAAAAGAGGATGCTGTCCTGAGTGGACAGCCTGAATATCAGTTTGATTCATGCTGTGGAGCACAAAAACAGTGGGAAGGAGAAGGCAAAATTGACCAGGTTTCCTCATTTATGGCAGCTAAAGTTCTTCAGAGGCAAGTCAATTGGTTCTCATCTCTGCCTCTGATACATTACTGACAGTCACATTCAAGAATCTCACAATGGTTATTAAAGAAGTGCATTACTAAATCTTAAGGCCAAATTTACCTCTGAGCTGGCTAGGTTGAAGTTGCCTTCATTCTCTTCATACTGTAATAACTATTTGATGATCAACACATAGCTTCCTTTCTTCCAAATAATGGAAGAATGTGCAGATGTTCTGAACTTGCACTATTTTTCAATCAGCCCTCTTTCCAGGTTCTGAGAATATTAACAACCTCCCTTCTTCCCTACCAATTAAGAAACCAGGCTGGGGAACATGTTCCACTTGCCGGGGAGATGTTGGAAGTTCTGGGGAATAACGTTGGAGAGATAAAGTATTCTTTCTGTCAAAATTGCTCCAAAAGATGAAACATGGAGGGAATTTGCTCAGAGATGCTGGCAATGCCCCGTGCCTCTCCAACATGGAGCACAACAAAGTCAAATCAACAGCAGTGGTGTCTCAGGAAAGCAGCTATTTCAGACCCTATACCTACTGAAGAACATTACAGCAAGGACGCTGGCTTTGTGGTGATAGGACAAATCCATACTTTACGACCGTATTTATAGATGTAAGTCCTAGGTAGATGGTAAATTCATAGACGGACTGAAAAATCAGCCATATCCATTTTTGTTCTTTCAATTCAGCCCAACCTTAATATTATAAGATGTTTTGCTAGACTGACATTTATTAAAATAAAAGGTTTGCTAACAACAGGTTGAGTTCTAAGAAGAATATGCTATATGTAGGAATAGCAGCCTCAAATAGAAACAGTTCTGTCTAGGGATTATATATTATATTATTATACCCATTTATCAAACTATAACACCATTGAGAAAGGCATTTATATTTATCTGACCTGTTATTTCAAACTAATATCTAAGATTGTTTATTGAATTCTTCAAGCACCAAGCATATTGCAAACAACTCTGCAAACAACAGTCCAATCAGGAGAGATGCATTTATGATCTTTTAGACATAAAAACAACGGATAAATATTGCAGTGTACAACAATACTAAACTCCAGAGCTTTAGGAAAAGAAGCTTTTCAACATCTTGCAAAGACAGAACAGAGTTCAACCTCATTGAGGGAACTGTTCCTTACTCATGGAGCAATAATACTATACCTTAATTCAGAAATGCACAACCTCTCTCATCAGGGTAAAATATTTGATTAAAAAATGATGTAAAAATGGGAAGTGCTGAGGAGAATAATACTGTATTTAAAGCCGTTTTGATCCAGTATAACTCTGCATGTTTCAAGTTCCATCCAAAGAAAACTGCACAAGTGTCAATCATCTAAAAATATAAATAATTCCTCAGAAATTCAACCAGAACTGTCTTCTTGAGAGAGGACAAACAAGTAATTGAGTTTCTAAAGATATTGGGTCTAAATATTTGACAATCCAAGACAGATGGGATGATTTTCCCAGCCTGGGAAGACATTGATAAATGTTTAACGATCTAAGCACATCAGCTCAAAAAAGGTGATTGGCATTTTCCTTCTCTGATGTCTTCCCAAAGCGTTTTCAACTATGGTTGTGGGGCAGAGGATAACTGAAAGAGAAAAGAACAAAAGATGGACTTTTACCACTTGTAGGGATCTGCGTCCTTGCATGATTTTTCTCTGATTTTTTTAAAAAATAGTTGATAATAACTATCCTGTAAACAGGTTTCAAATCTTTTTGCTTGTATTGGCTGTGTAATTGACAGGTCAGAATTATATTTCAGAATAACACATTTTTTTTAAAAAAAAAGTTTCCATAATTTCTTAACATAGCTCATGTTTAACAGCAAATAGCACAGGTTCTGTATCAGGACACATCTACAGTTGCCTCTTTTCCCTTTAAAAGAGGCAACAGATTTATGCTAGAATACAATTTAATGAGATTTTGTCAAAGAATGGGCAATTGTATCAAATCAGGAAGATTTTTGTTTAAAGTTTAAAACAATTAAAGCACTTTTGTGAAATGGTTCTCTTCATCTTTATAAACTACCACGTTTTCCCTAAAATAAGACACTGTCTTATTAATTTTTGCACCCAAAGATGCCCTAGGTCTTATTTTCAGGGGAAGTCTTATTTTTCCACCGAGGCCGCCCAGAATCGGATATCCGAGGCCTTATTATTGGGGAAGTCTTATTTTCGGGGGATGCCTTATCTTTTCGTGAGAGGCAAAACTGTAAGTAGGTCTTATTTTTGGAGAATGTCTTACTTTGGGGAAACGGTACTACTGTGAATGACAATGAATATCCCTCAACCCATGTTTTACCGCTTTAGCACAGCCAATAGAAACAGAATGATATATTATAATCACCTGCTGCAAAAACAAATAGATGCTGAATGCTAACAGAAATAAACTCAAAATGAGACCAAGAAACAAAGAAAATAAATAAATAAATAAATAAAATAAAGGAAGTCAGCAACTCTACAGTTGTTCCACAAGGAAAAGAAAAGGTGGAGAGCATTAAAAATTCTGATTCAGTGAGGAATGAGAATGCCCATCAACCATGGTGAATCAATAAACAGAAGAAAAAAAGGAGGGAAAATTGGTCTGCATGAACTAAAGTCATGAACATTTCTCCTGGTTTTCAGGGGTACCTGAGTCCGCAGAAAATCCACCTCTTCTGTAAGCATTTGCCGCTCCTTGTATAACTCATTCTGTTTGTTGAGTAACTCCACAAGCTGCTGGGCAGAAGACTGGCAATGCTTGTCAAGCTGGTGTAATCTGGATCAAATATATACAAAAGATGGCTTTGTTACAAGGACAGAATTATAAGTGTAAAGAGTGAGCAAATTTGCAATAGGTATTCTTTGCATGCCTTTCCCCCTATTATGAAAACATTGCCAGATTACATTTACTAGCTTGTTGAAGAAAAGTTACTCAGTAGCACACAGAATAACAGGGTTGGAAGGGACCTTGTAGGTCTTCTAGTCTACCCCCCTGCTCAAATAGTAGACGCTACACCATTCCAGCCAAGTGGCTCTCCAGGCTATTCTTAAAGTGATGGAGCACCCACAACCTATGAGGGGAAGCCATTCCACTGGTTAATTGTTCTCACTGTGGAAATTCCTCCTTAATTCTAGTTTGCTTCTCTCTCCTTGATTAGTTTCTACCCATTGTTTCTTGTCTTACCTTCTGGTACTTATAAAGCAGAATTCATATCTCATGTGACACACAATACATAACACACTACATTCCTACTTGGAGCTAGGAAAAAATAATAGTTTTACGGTTATTGTAAATTATATATGTATATAGACATACATTTACAATATTGATTGTAAAAGTATAAGATGAATTGTTGCAATGCAATGTTACTAAGTGGTTGCAACCCTTATATCAGTTATATCAGTTTATTTTTATTTATTTTTTATTTTTAAATTTATATACCGCCCCTCTCCTGTCAGACAGTTATCTGACAACCTGGACCGTCTGAATGCTTTGCCAGAAATGAAATTCCTGTTTTTTTCAGTTTAAAGTTATAGAATAGATATTTGAGACAGTTAAAGGGAGATGCATAAAGTCAAAACCTGGAGCCATTCAACCCACTCCTTTAGTCTCTGATGCACAGCACTCATATATTTGATGAGAAGTTGTCATTAATCTGTGTAAACTGTGAAAAAAAGTTTTGGAATATATCTTATTGGACTGATCCGAGGGCATTTTCATGTTGTATATTAAGACAACTGTTTGATTTAATAATTTTGAAGGGTAGAGTTCATTGATTTACATGGTTTCGCAGAAAACTGTTTGGACAACTATCTGTCAGTGTTTGAAACTGGATTCTTGCTTAAGCAATGGGGAAATTTCACAGGTTATGTGTCCCCTTCCAATTTTATGAATCAAATCTCTAGGTAGACAAAGCCCTTTTTGAACCAGGAGTACTGATGCCAGCCACATCAACAACACACTGGAATTTCTTTTCCAATTTCTGTTATAATACTTACTCTAGTTTTATAGTTTGGGCTTTGGTGTTGGTTTTTTAATTGATTTAGGCTGAATTTCTCTTGTTTAACAAGGTTTGCATGTCTGTAAAATCTTTTACTCTGCTGTTCAAGCATACCAGCATCCTTTGAAACCTTTTTCTCATTTGTATTCCATAAGAGCCTTTGTAAATCGATTCTAATCTGTTCACCCTCTTCACTCAAATCTTGAATCAGGAACGTGTTTTTGACTGATTTATCCTTTCCATTCACCTCCTGTCCACCTTCTGTAGCAAATGTTTGACCTGGGGTTTTTTTTTTTTGTCTGATTGATGATTTGTTTATTTTGATTTTGGTGCCAGGGCGACTCTGGACAGCTTGTTTGCTTTTTGGCCACACACCAGCCATTTATTGCCACAAGTAGCCAGTTCAAACATGACACTTTTGGAAGCAGAAGCCCTATCAGCCACTTAGTGATGGGATAACCTGTTCTGCCCATCACCCTCCTGGCCCCAGCAAGAGCCTTTCAAGTACTGAGGGCGTTCTGTCTGTCAGTTCCCTCCTACTGAGGGCAGATGAGAAGAATAGCCCAGCCCTGGGTCTGCTATTTCTCTACGCTTCTTATTTTCTGAAACTGGAAATACAGCTAGCTGCTTCCAGAGTCAAAATGCTGAGCTGGAGAGGCAGATGACAGTCACAGCAGCCTTGCTTTCTTTGACCAACTGCAGCAGCATAGGATCCTTGGATTGACCTCTGCCCAAGACATGCTTTTTGCCCTTCATCCCTGTTTGTGAAGACAACTGCTATGGCCAATACAAATTACTTGCCTCCTGGTTGACATCTGTGAAATTAAGAAATATTTCTTTATTCTAGAGCCTGGGGATTTGGGTAAGAACCTAACCAGCCAGGGGTGCTGCAGAGCATGGTGAAAAAAAAGTCAAGATGGTGGCCATAAAAGTGAAATTAAAATTTGCTCATTCCCTGTAGCTCCAAAATGGGAAGAGGGCAGTTCGTACAACCTCCCTGATGACCATTCCAAAAAAAAAAAATTAGAATAGCAGAGAACTAATAAGTTCTGATTCCGGGATAAGCACTGTTCACTCCAAGGGGGTAAGGAGGAAGTGAAAAGGCTGGCGGATTCGTGTCCTGACTCGGATGGAAGGGAGAGGAATGAAAGACTCAGACTGCTTGCCTGGGGAGGTACTGACAGCCTGTGCAGAGAACAGCACAGTTCACTAGCCTGCCTGGCTGTTGTTTCAGCAGCTAAGAAAGCAGTAGCAGACAGTGAATAATATAAACAAGCGGCCTTATGTTCAAACACCTGTGACATCAACACAATTAAGCCAATGACAAATTCCAGGTTGGTACCCATAAATGAAGGATGCTGTCATGAAACATTTGACCACCATATTCAGAAAAATGTGAAATAACTGCAATGAGAGTAAACTGTCAAAATAACTGCAAGGACACCACCAATCACCCCATTTAATGTTAACAGAAATAGTATGGCCAACTAGGGAAACTGATGAATCATGGAGGTGCTCTGCCTCCATGTGTTTGTGAAAAATTGGACAAGACTTCTCCAGAGATGACTTCCTTTATTCAAGAGAATATCCTCTATTACTGCAGAAAGGCCAGTTGTGACTCAATCCCTGAAGCTTTAAACCTGAGTTCTAGATGATACAGATATCCTTGTGGAGGATCAGTAAGTCTGAATATCTTAAGAGGTAAACATGATCCCATTAGAGAGGGCCAAAGTTTGGATGTGAAACTGTCACGTCTCATTAGAAGAGTATCCTTCACTATAAACTTGGTTAAGAAGGAGATATATAGAAATAGTCTGCCTAACAGAAAATACATGCATCTCTCAGGGGCTAACAAGTTGCTTCAGTGGTAACAAATGGAGCACATCACCAAGCTACATAATTCCCCATTGTGGAATGACACAGTTGCACAATTGAATTTGTTCACTAAGACATGCCTTTTGGGGTCATGTGAAATGCTACAACACGAAGTATGCGGAGGTACCCAGTTACATGGTGGCATGGTAAATGCAGCAGTGACATTGATTTTTTAAAGCGCTGTTGAGTTTTCTAGTTCATCTTCAATGATGCTATTGTGGAATTCACTTGCTGCCAGAAACTCTAACCCAGTTATATGAATGATGGCCTTGGTTGCCGTTCAAAGATGTTGAAGAAAAGGCAACGCGCCACCATATCTACTTCATAACACCCATAGTAATATTTTCAGATGGAGAAAAAGGTGTGTGTGTGTATGTGCATGAACAGAGTACAAGTTAAAAAATAGGATGATTATTCAGAACAAAAAAATGCTGATAGCTTTGAACACATGACCCAAATATTCCAAGAATTCCTTTGTCTTCAGTACTCATTATGAGGTTGATACTGGGGTTCAGAACTGAGGTAAATGACCTTTCAAGGAGCTCTGGAGGCTCTAAGTCAGTGATAGCTAACCTTTTAGACACCAAGTGCCCAGACAAATCGTGGCTAATGAGTCGCAACCTGTGACATCATCACCTGGTGCTGCTACTCTCTTTCTGAGCATGCACATGGCCCTGTGACATCACCCGACGCCGCTACTCTTTCTGAGCGTGCACATGGCCCCATGATGTCATCACCTGGTGCCACTATTTTCTGAGCATGCTCAGCTCTGGGACAACTTGGCTCACATGCCAGCAGAGAGGACTCTACATGTCCGCTGCGGTACGCGTGCCATAGGTTCACCATCACTGCTCCAGGTGTTGTTTGTAAGCCCTGGAGCTTAGCCCAGAGAGACTTATGGGCATCACCAGGAGCTGATGGAAATTTATGTACATGAAACCCCCAACGCTGATTTACTCATCCTGATCTGAGATACTAGCACTCTGCAGAAGCTCAGAGACTCACAGTGGTCGCTCCTTCAGATAAAATTAGTAATAAGATGCTGAATCCTATATATTTTATCTATGAAAATGCAGAGGAAAATTATAAAAATTTTATTTTATGGCCAACAAAATGTTCAGAAAATAAATGACAATATTAAAAACTAAACCGATACAATATATGATGATGAACATATGTCAAAACTATATAATATGTCAGCCCTAGAGGTAATTTTATGGTTTAAAATCATGCATTTACTATGTGGGAAAAATTACATCACTAAATAATGACTTCCTTTCTAGAACGCATTTAATATCTACAAAAAAAAAGGGAACAGACACTCACTTGTAAATTCCTATGTCTTCAAGTACCTTCTTGGACTCACATAACCAATATTTTGGCTGCTAGAAAGATAGCTGTTTATTTTCTTAGGTTTCTAAACTTTTGCCTTTTTTCTAGAATATTCGCGTGAATAATTTTCTAGAATATTAACAAAAGTTAATGACATTTGTCAGTGCAACTTCATGTTTGTAGATACAAGATTGCATTGTTATTTGATTCAAAATATTAACTGTGAGACTAATATATGAACAACAACAAAACAAATAATACCTTTTTCTTAGCAATCATTTCTCTACAATCATGTCATTGCCAATGTAAAGAGACAAGGGAAAGAGACAGCAGATTTTGGAGAAGGCGCCTCTTAAGATGCTGCAGATGCAGACTATAAGCTGTAAAAATCAACTGTGTCCGCTTGAAATGTTAAAAGAATCTACAACTCACTGCAGAGATTTTCTTAAGGTAATCTTTGATAAATGAAAAAAAGAAATAGAGTTTATTCTATTCTATTATTTATTTTATCACAGCAGATGGCAGCACCTAGCCAACTTTGGCTGATCTTTGAAAAAAAAAGTAGGGTCAGTCTATCTATTTATTCAGCCAGTCATTCATTCACTTAGCTTGTATGTCACACCATTTCTGAAGAGTCCCAATGCTTACAAATTACAACCTGAAATTAAAGCCCAAAAAGTCAGTAATACAATATATTGTTGATACTTTATCCATGCTTGCAAATGTCCTTTTTCAACAGTTTCTCATAGACAGCAGGAGAAGATGTGGCACCCCACAACAGCTCCTGTTGCACTTCCCCTACGCAATCCCATCAGGAACCATTAAACGGAACCAAATTCAGTTCCAGTCCTAGGACTAAATCCTGACTAAGATCCAATCATCTTAAGAAGGGAAGTTCAAAACTGTTTTCTAGCATAGCTGGATTGAACAATTACTTTTCGAGGAGGGCTGCACCAATGCTTCTTTCAAGGCACCCAAGGATGCATTTATCAACACTTGCATCCAGCCCCTCATTACGTCTCTTGAAGCTTTCACTACTTAGATCAGGAAACTCAAACCTATTGCAACTAACCATATAGACTAACCTTCTGCCATCTCACCTGAATTTGTCTAGCTGGTATTTAACTCCAAGCAAATGTGAGCAATTTTATCCTAAAGATACTGCAGAACTTCCCTGCAACGACCCAGCTCAGTTATCTCCAATAAAAACTGAGTCATTTTAAATAATACTGCTGGATGTATCCACACCTGTTGATTCACAAATGTAGAAAGAGTATAGAAGCAAGCACTGTTTTGAGCTCTCAGAACTGATCAGATAAAATGCACCATGCCTATTCTTTCTTCTGAACCTTTCTAATTTTTTTTAGCACAATGAAGATTGAAAGAACTTCAGTTTAATCAAGTAAATGGAATCTGTAATGCATACAAACAGACTTACTGTTCTTCCTGCACTTGTCTTCAAAGTAGGTTATAATGCAGTAAATTAGCTTAGGATCTAACAATTCTACAATACAGAGACTATGCTAGCAATAGTACTGCTTCTGCTAAAACAGCACGTGATTATACTAAAATGCATTTGCCACTAAATTATCCAAAAAGTTAATCAAGCACGTCGGTTAAAACCTAACTGGAAAAGTTGTGGTTAGCAGGTCTTAGTTTGCTTTTTGGTTGTTTTTCATTTTTTCTTCTCCTTTCCTATTTGTGCATCGACAGCCAGATCCCATGCTGGGCCATCCATTTTCCATAATAATTCCCACAGCAGTTGTCTTGAACTCAACTCAAACTTTACTCCTTCAGCAGATTGAGATTGTCTGATTTCATTTTCGCTCTCTAGCTATATATTTGTATCCTTTTCTCAATTTAAACTCAACTCCTACATGTCAGTGTCTTAACCTATTCCAACTCCTCTCCCCCACCCAGCCAAGTTTCTCTCTGCATAAGACTGCTTGTCTGTTCTTCTCTCGGTCTGGGTGGTCATGCATCAGGATGGCAGGCAATATTTACTATCTCCATCCTTTCACTAGTGTGCTTTATTATTCTTATTCCATAGTATCCATTTGAGCTTAAGTTCATACTGGTGTTTATTTTTTGTTTTATGGTATCTCTTGCGCTATTTCATCTTCATCTTTCATATTTCATCTTCATCTTCTAGAGCCCCTTGGAACCCTAAGAAGCTCCCTTGAGTTGAAGGCCAAATGAATCCTGTTCAGGAACAATAGTGTCAACCACTGCATCTGATTCCATTCTTAAAGGTGAGGCAGGTACATTCCAGGAAGTCTTTCAGGAAAGTGCTATTTCAAGAACCAATAGGCTCTATCAGGCACATGAAGCAGACCAATTGAAAAGATCCCATCTTCCTGGACATGTTTCTGGTGCCTGTAAATTCTACAGTAACCAGAAAATGATATGACCGTGACCAGTGTTTTGTAAGAAAAAAGGTGCCGTAACTCACTCACACACACACACACACACACACACATTCAGTTCTTAATATAAATTTTATTTATTGTATTTAAAGCAAAAAGAGGCGCCCAAACTGTGTTCCAGTGCGTTCTATGACAAAAAAAAATGCACTGACCACGACTAGAGGTTGATGGGAATGTTCACTATCGTCTAATCTTTTCTTAACATTTGAATGGAAGACACCAAGAAAGCTCAGGGATGTAAGTTATACTGGGAAACATCCCAGAAGAAAACAAATTGACAGGGGCCTATTTTGATTAGGAAGAATATATGCTTTAAAATTACTTATTTGTGGTGCAACTTTTAGCAACTTCTACATTTTATGGAACTGCAAGTTCCACAAAAGTAATAGTAGCAGCTAAGGATTCATTGTTTATTAAATATCAATTTCCAACTGTATTTCTGGATTATACAATAATGAGGACCAGCAGAACAGGTGCCAATCGTGCATGATATATTAATTTATGCTCTATAAATTAATACATAATCTGTTTAGCATAATTATAAAATGTAAATATACACTACTCAAATGTCATACAGAGGAATCAGTGATTGTACTTAATCTTTCCTATCTGCTAATAGAATGAAATTTGCAAGCAAGCTAACTTTTTCTACCTCTCTGATTATTAAATCTGCTCCTTGAGAAATTCTTGAGAACTTCCCCAAACCAAACCAGATTCAAGGGAGGAAAAGAATGTCAGAATGTTTCCCAAGAGAAGTAAATGCCATATGTAAAGTTTTTATAAATGCAGTCTGAAAACCACGATTCAGATCCCAAAAAGTAAGAAATGAACCTTTGGACATATCAGCTGGATAGTTGGATTCAAACCCCCTTAAGTGCTTCTACTATTCCAAATCTTTAAAAGGTAACTGTACATGAAATCAAAAGCAGTTTTACCTGCACACCTGGGGCACAATGATACCTAGGATGTAAACCAGGAACTACAAAATGTCAGCATTGTGATTTTTTTTTATTATACAGTCACTTCTGTTTTTTATGGAGTTCCATAAATACCTGCACTCTAACCAAAATCAATACATGACTTACCACAAACTAAATCTCCAGAGGTAATGGTAAAGGCCCCCCCCAAGCAATTACCAATTTATTACATTAAGATATTTCCACTATCCTAACATTTGGATTATGATATAATGGATTTCTACTATACTCTGCACAGATGAACATGCACAGCAGAGAGATTGAATTACAACAACTGGCAGCAGCTAAACCAGCAAATCCAATCCAATCCAATAGTTATGCTGCACTTACTGGCACACATCTTAATTAGGTTTTAATATAAGTAATCTGATAACTACTCCTGGCTGGCCAGACCTGAACTGTCAGCACGGAGAGCTTTGTTCTTTAGTTGCTTCTTGCCATCCACTCAAGGAACCTTCTTGCTGACCCTTATCGGAGAACCCCATCTGCTGGTTACCACGGTAACTGAAAGAGGCCACTTGAGCTGAATCAAGGGATTGTAAGCAAAAGAATTTTGTAAAACAAAAAGAAAAACAATCTCCTCAAGAAAATGAACCTACACATCATTATTAGGCTTTTCAGGGATGGTGCATTATTTTATAGGCTAGAAACCTTACAGAGGATAAGCAATAAATGGCTGCCAGAAGTTAGAGGGTGGTGTTTGGTTTTTCTGGAGAGCTGAAGATGTTTTCAAAAGTAAGAATGAAGAGTTGTTACTTGTGTAGTAGCTTTGTTTTCAACTATGATACCCAGGCAATTTCTTTTCTTTTTTATGAAGTGAAAATTACGATATTCCTAAAAAGCACACTTTTTAACAAATTATGACATTGTGTCTTTTTTTTAAAAAAAAAAATCCCACTTTAAATTTTTTATTTGCCCACAAACACAAAACAGGATAGTCTGTGACCATCCTGAAACTGATTCTTTTAGAACACCTGTTGAAATTCATTTAGGAGATGTTTTAAAGAGCACAATATTAATTTTTATTTGACTGTGATATCTCGGGTGCAAATCCTTGACAATTCTTTTCAAATGATGGCCTTTATTCCTGGGCTCCAAATCATTTGTTTTCTTTTTTTAGTGCAGGCATAACTTGGAAAGGACTTGCAAATATTTGTACTTAAACATTTATATCATTTATCTTTTACAGCAACCCTGACATTCCTAAGTAGACATTTTCAAAAGTGAGACATCAGCCATTGTTTTTGCGTAGATTGGTTGTTGTTAATTGTTTTGGTGCACTGTGTTTGAATTCTAATGGTTGTAAGGATTGTCATATAGTAAAAATTAGATCCTGACAGGAATCATAGAATCATAGTCCTGGAAAGGACCTTGTAGGTCTTCTAGTCCATGGGTCCCCAAACCCCGGTCCGTGGACTGGCACTAGTCTGCGGCATGCCAGTAACTGGACCACGCAAACAAGCCAAGCCCCATTTGTGCATTGCAGGAAACACACAAAACCACGTTCCCTCCGATCTGCGAAAAAACCTTTATCCATCGAACCAGTCCCTGGTACCAAAAAGATTGACGGTCACTGTTCTAGTTCACGAATCTTTGAAATATTTATGTGCTTTGCTTTTAGGATGGGGATGTGATGCAGATTATATGGCTTCAACACTAACCAACACTCACCCCCCCCGTCTCCCCAAATTGCTTTCACTTTACTATCTAGCACTATCAGCATCCAAGATGATGGCGCGTTAACACACTGCAGCTCCGAGCTCCCGGTATTGGTGTCTGGTGCTTGGAATAATGTGTGTCTGGAGGGATGTGCACAGTGCAGCACAAGGGGCAAAATTTGCCTACACCCGTGTAGAGCTGATAAACATCAGGCTCGCAAGTCAATCGGGGATTATCAGCAATTTTCAGCAGTCTTACAACATACTGAACTGCATAGCGATGCTTCCAGCATCTCCATGGATTGTAGTCGGGCCAGGAAGGCACAAACAGAAGCAAAAGGAGCAAAAACAATAACACGGCTGCAGATCTGGTGTGCTGGCTCGGCTTTGAAAGCAGCTCCACAGACCAGCACTGACTACTGTCTTTCTGATGAATGTCAGATCCCTGATCCACAAAATCAAAGAACTAGAGCTTCAGCTGGAAGCAAACAGGCTCCTCCGTGAAAGCTGTGTGATGATTGTCATGGAGACCTGGCTAAATTCATCTGTACCTGATGCAGCAGTGGTGTTAACTAGCCGGGTCGTCTATCACTCCGATAGAAATGGCAACTTTGGAAAGAGCAAAGGAGGACATAGTGACTGGTGTGTTAACAGCAGAGTAGCCTATACCTACTGCTCTCCAGATGTGAAACTGATAACTGTCACATGTCGGCCTTTTTATCTGCCCAGAGAAATCATTGTGATAATTCTAGCTGTTTATATTCCACCTGATCCAATATTAGCATGGTGCTTTCTGAGCTATATGATGTCATCACCATACAACAGCAAACCTATCCAGAGGGGGCTCTTGTTGTGGCTGGGGTCTTCAATCAAGTTTGTCTAAAAATGGTTCTTCATAAGTTTGTGCAGTATGTGCAGTTTTCAACCAGAGGTAAGAACACCTTAGATCCTGTGTATTCCAACCTGAAACAAGCATACAACTCTCCTCCTCCACCTGGGTACATCTGATCATCTTTCACTGCTGTTATGCCCGAAGTATGTCCCTCTTAGGAAAAGAACTCAACCAGTCATGAAAATGGCTAAAATTTGGCCAGACAGTGCTCTCAGTCAACTGCAGGACTGCTTTGAAACCACTGATTGGAGTGTATTTGAACATCAAGACCTGCATATATATACTGATTCCATGCTATCTTCCATCAAAGTGTGCTCTGACAGCGTAACAGTGGATAAGTGCATCAGAGTCTATGGGAATTGTAAACCCTGGATGACTGCCGAGATACAGAGACTCCTGAGAGCCTGGAATTCTGCCTTTAAGTCAGGGAATAGTGATAAATACAAAGAGGGTAGGGCAAACTTCAGAAGAGGCATGAAGATGGCAAAATAACAATACAAACATAAGGTGGAGAACCATCTAGCTGACAACAATCCAAAGCAAGTGTGGCAGGAACTGCAGCATCTAACTAATTATAAGGGCATGTTCTGCCCCACGCTTGGCTGAGCTGCGGGATGTTAGAAAACGAGCTGCTCCTCCCCGTGAGTAGCCAAGAGCGCAGTTCACCCCAGGGGGGTGTGTGTCCGTGCGGGACGGCGACGTGCGGTGTCGAGGCGTGAGCGTGGGCCCAGCCGGGCCAGCGTCAAAGTCCAGTGGCCAGCGTCAATGTCCAGTGGCCAACGAGCCGGGGTCGAGCCGACGGCAGGGGGGGGATTCCCCCGAGTCCTAGGTCCTCCGGCAGCTCCGTCCGGTCGTGCCTTCAATGGGCGTCCACACCCTCAAGGAGGCGGCCGGGATCAGCGTCGTCTGTGGCAGGATGAAGCCCACACCCATACAACTCCACCCAAAGAAACAAGAGTCCCCAATCCTGGCCCGAAGCGTCACAAAACAAGACCGGAGATTTCCAAGGCAGGATAAAGTTGTCCGAGCTGTCTGCCTTAGCAGCCAGCAGTCTTTTAAAGTTCCCGCTCGGGCGGTGGCCGGTGGCCCCGCCCCCGCCCGCGGCCAACCCGCGGTGCAGATTGTTCCCGCGCTGCCATCCGACGCAGGTGCCTGCGAGTGCGGGCGTCCAGGAGGGGCTCTGGCGCTTCCTCCTCCTCCTCTGAGCCAAGGCTCGCGCCGACTGGTTCCTCTGCGCTTTCAGGCGGGACGGCGGGGGCCGGCCCCTCTGGGGGCGGGGCCTCCCTGCCGCCCGTGCTTGTCCCTGGAGCGTCCGGGGGGGTGCCTTGTCGCCCGGGATGGTCGGGGGACTGGTGTGCGTGCTGGATGGGCCGGCCGCCGCAGGGTCTGCTGCTGCTGGAGCGGGGAGGGGAGCGGGGGCCGAGCCCTCCTCTCCTTCCTCGTCGGAAGCCAATCACACAGATCACGATTATGTGACCATAGGGGTGCCAGGATGGCCAAACTATGAGGACCTATCCTAACCACTGTTCATTTAGAGCTGTCATAACTTTGAACTACATTTAACCACATGTGCATTTATCCCCCGGTATCAAATTTCACTTAAATGAGGATTAAAGTAGAAGCCTTAGAATGACACATAGTCTTAACATTTTGTCTCCATACATTCTCTTTACTATTGCCTGAATAGGGCTTTCAGGTCTTTCTAAACTGATACTTGATTTGAAATGAGTAGAAATTTAGCTGAATATGAATTCATTTGACGTTTATGTGTGTGTATAGCATTCTGAAGCATGTTAGACTAATAGATAGGCTTCTAAAGTAGATCTTCATTCTCCTTCAAGCAGTCACTTTTGTCCCAGGAATGTCAAAAATTGTCTTGATTTATTTCTCACATTCATTACCATTTTGGAGCAGGAGAAAGTTCGGTAAGCAGCAACATTAAGGTTGACATTTCAAAACACTGTGTTACCAAGCTAAAGAGCATTTCCCCTCCAAAACAAATGTTGCCTCTTACTAATAAGGGAACAGCAATTCACTACCTTGGAGATTTGTTTGGGGGGAAGTGCAGGGAGAGGAATGGAAGATTAACCATCCCATGCGTTTACACAGCTGAATGTATGCAGTGTACTAGTGGCTGCATTGTAGATAAAGAGGCAAGAATAGGCATGCCAAGTAAACAGAAGAGCATAGTGAACACATACGTTGTGGGCAAACAATATTCTGTCTGCTTTAATGGATTAATGAACAATAGAGCCATATATAATTCTGGTTTGACTGGGCAGACTCCAAGCTCCAATGCGTCAAAGCAGAGGTTGCTATACTTAACTGTAGTTCAGCAAATAACTATTTGGACAGGTTTGTTGAAGGCTATTGTGTTGAACAAGCTTCCCCACATGTCTTTCTAGCAGCCCACCAAAGAATGGGTCAGCTGTTTACCAGGAAAATTTTGCTGCTGTGTAGGGGAATACCTAGGAGCTGGTTTGGCAAGCAGCAAGGGAGCTTAGTTTTGAATTGTGAAAGGGTAGCTAGAGGGACAAGGGTTACTGTTCTGCTCAGGATCTGGAAAGAAAGGGAATGTGTAGTATTATTGAGCCAAAAGCAGCTTACCCCTGCTTTAAAAATTTAGATCCTTGTTTTTAGGAGACACAAAAGGGAATACTTTAAAGTTATGGTTTGAAACATTTCCATTTTTATGTGAATACGTGTCCTCTTGCTTATGCCTCCACTGAGTATGCAAAGTTGTGAAAATTAGAAGTGTAATTCAGAATCATTAAAATGGAAGTCTTGAAGATTACAATCCAGCCATTCTTAACCTCTAATTAATTATTAATTGTGAGTTTAAATAATACAGCATTTAATAATCACCAAGTGAATTAGCCTTGGAATTATAGAATCAATGGACTGAAAGGGACATTGCAGACATGCTAATCCAATCTCCTGCTTGAGCAGGAGACCCTATACCAAATGATTGTCAAATCTCTTCTTGAAAACCTCCAGTGATGGAGCATCCACAGCTTCAGGAGGCAAGCCATTCCACTGAGTCATTGTTCTCGCTGTCATGAAATTCCTTACAAGGTCATCTGGATCTCTTCCAAGCCTTTAGCAACCAGGAAGTGTGATTACAATGATCACAGCAATCTAAATTAGAATCATGGCCCATTCGTATTCTTTACAGAGTGGATAATGATAGTTGTTTTATGATTGAAGTCCAAAATATCTTGAGGAACTCTAGGTTCTCCATCCCTATAATAGCTTGTAGCCATTGATTGCAAAGTTTTGATCATCAGGAGCTTCACTTTACTTTGGACAGGGGTAAGGGCTATATTGTATTAAAGATGCAAAACAGTTATCAATTTCATGAATTTTTTGAGATTTTCCTTTGTTTTATAAAAATTTATGCAAAGTTTGTTTCAGACTTACATTACAGTGTGCATGTTTCCTGCACAGTAACAAGAAGCTGTGCCAATGTTTAGTGCTCAGTTCAGAGGAGAAAATGGAAGCTGTACAAAAGGAAACCGGAGTCTCAATTTGCCATAATTGGTATACAGGCTGAACCAAAACAAGTTAATTTCTGTTTCTGCAACAGAGCTTCCTATTTCCCATTACATTCCATTGCACACAAAGTTGAAGAGATTCATTACAACTCCTTGGTTGAAAATGAGGCATGATTGTGAATGGGTTAGGGCAGAATTCCTACAATATTTCAGTCGGATAAAGAAAATTCATATGATCTAATTTGATCATGTGACTGACCTATTCACACAGTTTACAGGCACATTGGGACACGGAAGAAGAGAATGCAAAGAGTACTTTTCCTACTGTGACCTTGTGACTGTTGTAACTGTCAATTCGTAATGTACATAATGTCTGGTTTCAGACATTCTTCCTAAGAAATACATTATTGTAGTTTCTAATTTCCTACTGCTTCATTTCCCTCCAAGGTGAGATTAGTCCCAATTCTATTGGCATTTAGGAAGTTCCTCAAAGCATGGCTTTTGATGAACTTGAGGATCTCAGGGAAATAGGGATTCCACAAGATTGTTATACTGTGTGTAGCATGCTGGTCCATTTCCCACAGTCAGTATCTTGGTACTTAACTACTTTGAAACTCATCAAATATGGTACTCAACACATTTTGATTTGAACATTTTGTCCCAGTATTCATCATTTGTTTGGTACTCAATGCATAAGGTAGAACTTGTTGATGCCGTCTGCCTTGCAACTCACCATATTATTCCTTATGGGAAAAATTTGTTTGATACTCATCATTTTTGGTACTCATTGTGCCTTCCGGAACCAATTAACTATTTATATTTGTGTATTTGTATTTTAAATTGTGTTTAATTATTGTTTTATACTTGTTTTACTTTATTTTAATTGTTTTATTTGTACGCTGTCCAGAGTCACATTTGTAAGATGGGTGGATGTATAAATATGATAGATAAATAAATAATCAAACAAAAAGTTTTTACAGAGACTTTTCTTTTAACCAGAAGCACCCAACCAGAAGATTTGGTTACTGCTACTTTACAATAAAAATAGCATTATTACTATTTTTAGTTAGTACTGGTTTTGGTTTCTTGTCTGGACCGCTCCTGAAAGGCTGATATCAGTCTTGCAAATTTGAAAGCACTTCTTCCTCCCTTGCCTTTACAACTAGGGAGAGTCTTCTCTGCGATGCTTTCCCCGACGCCGTTTCTTTGTTTGGGCTGAGACATCTTTTTTCTGACCATTGTCTAGGCTGCGGCTCTTCCTGTTTCTGTGTCTCAAGGTGATTTTCATAGCCTATTACAATATATTTGGGTAGTTGGTAAGGTAAAACTTCACTTGGCATACTAACCTCACTTATTTGCAGAGTTTATGGGAAATATTTGTGACATTTGAAAAATAAGCTGTTTCTCTGATCTTTTCTGTCTGAAACTCCTGACCCACTAAAGCTCTTGAAATTGAATTGTTGCAGCAGAAAACACATTAACCATTTGGAAATATTTCTTTTGGACTATATAGTACTATTAACAATATGCTTAAATGTAGAGTAAAGCCAGGAAATTAAGAAAATCACAAAGTAAATAATAAAAAATAACTAATAAAAGTAATAATATAAGAAAGTTAGTGTTTAAGGCACCAGGCTAGAAACCATGAGACCATAAGTTCTAGGCCCGCCTTAGCCATGAAACCCAGCTGGGTGACCTTGGGCCTCTTAGCCCAATTCACCCCACAAGTTGTTGGGAAAATAGAAGACTGAATAAGTATTAGATGCATTGTCCACCTTGAGTTATTTAAAAAAAATAAAAATAAATGTGGAATATAAAATAAATAAATAATGCACGTCAAGAATTTGAAATGAGTTGCTGTGCTGGAGGGAATCAGATTGGAAATGGTTGCCCCACCTCTGTGACCTAGCCTTATTGCTTTGAACTTACCAGTTGTATTCAGCACAATTACGCTGTCCTTTTACTTATTAAGATTTGATTGCGGTTATTTTTAACCCTACTTCCCTTTTTCTCCCTCCAGGCTCTAATTCTTCATCAGCTTGGCCGGTACAGCTTGGCTGAGAAGATCCTTCGGGATGCTGTCCAGGTGAACTCAACAGCCCATGAGGTTTGGAATGGCCTCGGGGTGGTTCTGCAAGCTCAGGGTAATGATGATGCAGCCACGGAATGTTTTCTGACAGCCCTGGAGCTTGAAGCCAGTAGCCCTGTTGTCCCTTTCACCATCATCCCTCGAATCCTTTGAAAGGCAGTCTGCTCGTCCTGCTTCAGCTGAACTTGAGTATGTGAGGATGCCTATGAGCTCATCTTTCCTTCTGACTCCCAAGGGGCAGCTCTTCACCCTGAGAGGTAACAAAGACATCTGCAGGCAATCTGCTCATTTCTGTAGGGTGTCCAACATGGGGAAGCAATATAGGATCTTAATCATTGACAGAAAAATTGGGAAAGAAACGGAAATAAATACACATGCACACTTTGTTCAGAGTTACCCTATGGGTAAGATGGGCAGCCAATAAATTCTATTAAAAAA
>JANHFO010002326.1:76286-89376 GCA_032468095.1 Pareas carinatus | reverse complement strand
CCACCCCCCCAACCCCCCAGGCCCCATTCCAAGATCAGGAGAAGCACTTTATACAAAAAATTTGCATTTTTATTCCCAATTTTTTGTTAACTTTTTGATAAAGTATATGATTTCAGAACAGACCCAATAAGACAACCAATACAGCTAAACTATGCTGTTTACCATCATCTTCTGAAACTGCCTTCTTTAAACTAGAGGAACATCTTGATTTGGTCTCTTCAAGGGTAGTCTTTTTCAATATAATTTGGTGAACCCAAAGGAACTCTTAGGAACTCTTCACATTCATAGGCCCAATAGATTAAAAAAATGCAAAAAAGAGAACAATCTGGTATGTGTCTTTCAGACCATGAATTACACTTGTAAATGTCAGCCATGAATTTGTCCAAATGCATAAATCTCAGCCAGTAAAATAACTGCATTTTAGGTTAGCTAAATCATAAAAGCTGCTCCACTACTATATTCAATAGAATGTTGTTAATGTTATCTGAACACGGCTAAGCAAGACCAAGATATATTTCTTTTGGAAAGGTGACAAATTGATGACAAATCAGGCTTAGCTGGTAAAATGCACTACATGCTACTTTCACTTTTATTCATGAGAGATCAAATAATCCCATACCTTGGCTCACAGCTTGCATGAATGACAGGTACAATTCCAGATTACTTTAGATGCTCTAATTAGGGATCATTGAGACAGATTGTCGCAATAAATCAGCTTACATTTGAAAATAAAGAAGTCTGGTGAAAGAGACCTGAAAAAAATGAAGTAATTAATATGAAGGGAGAGATGATATATAAAAGTTGTTTTTTAAACTTTATCACAGATAATATAGCCTGTAAAAATATATTTGGAACCTAAGACAGGCTTTATCCATAAAAAAAACACTCGACTAGCCCAATCCTACTATTTTTTTACTTGGGCATAGCTTCATTATGTATGTACTCGTGTCCTTAATCTCAGGAAGGTACATACATTATTTTACTCTTAAAGCTCTCTGTGATGCTAATAATTTCAGAATATTGTGTACTTTCTGAACAATGCATTTGAAAAACTGCAGATCTTGCCCATACAATACAAGCAAACAGGCTGAACCTAATGGAAAAACAGCTGTTCAACCATGCAGGCAGCTGCTCACCATTCCTAAGTGATACACGCATTTTGTACTGAAAAGTAATGTCTGAAAAGATCATCCATTAAAATCTCAGAATAAAAGGATATTCAACACTAGCAATTATAGTCTTCCAACTGTTTCATAGAGACTTTTGTTTCATGGCCTTCTTATCAGCAAGTTTCTCAAAATCTTTTAGAACCTTCTTTTAAAAAGCAATCTTAGTATTACAATTAAAACTGTAATTGCTATATTACATTTGAGCAATTTACAGGCACTGGACCTTTAGTTCCTGTTTTAATCAGCCTTTGAAACAGCTGAACAGAGAAATTGAGTGTTTTCATAAACTCAACCTCCATTCTCTTAGTGAGCGGAGATATTATTAATTATTATTTCATTCACAAAAGCTCCGTTTTATTTAAAAACAAGGTATCATGATTGGTTATCTATTTTCCACTAGAGAGTGATAGCTTTCTAATTCCAGAGTAATAAATTCCCCATTCATTGCTAAATATTGATAGCAATAAGAATATTAGGCTGAAGCATCTTTGACATACGATGCTGCCATTTCCCAATTAAAGGAAACGAAGATGGTTCTTATAAAGACATCCGAAATTCAGATAAAATGCTCCTGGTTTTGTATCCCTCCCCTTAAACAAATGAAACACTGATGATTATATTACTTTTAAAAAGCTATCAGAGTGAAAATGTTCCTTGCAAATGAAAGGAGTTTTTTTAAAAAAAAACAAGGAAAGGCTCAGCAGCTTTTTGCATCAGAAAAAAAAGTAGAATCAAATCATGCCATTTTTTCAATATCTTAATAAACAAATGGGGGAAGAGGAGGGGGAAGGAAAGGATGGAGCAGTAGGTGCCTGGGGGCCAATTGCCTCTCCAGCAGCGGTAAGGCTGTTACTAGGCTGGCAGTACCATTTGTTCCATTACACAATCTCCTGAAGCCTTTTACAGAGAGCTAAAACAACTGCCTGTACCAACACGACACATGGCTTTCCATCCCAACTCTTTGCTAATCCAGACGCTCCAACCATCTTTCTTTAAGGTGCCATATGGTTGGCAGAAGCCTGTAGATCTAGCAGCACATCTGCTTGTACGTTACTTTTTTTCCTTTCAAGACTGCCTTCTCCAAAAAAGGGGAAAAAAGTAATCTTAATATTGTTAGTTATAAGAGATGTATATATCTAGATGCAGCTCTACAGCTACACATACACACTCACCAGGTTGCTACAATAGCTTCATTCTCCAAGGAACAATTAGAAACAGATCAACAAATAAAGGGATGAAAATCTTTTTCATTATTCCTGCCATTTCCAATACCAAAGCTTCAGAAATGTTATTCACAAACAGTTAATTCACTGAATAGGACAGCATTTCATCTGTCAAGCATAAATCAATCAGAAACCAAGTGGGAAGCCAGAATAAAAGAAGTCTTGCTTTGTTAATTGGCAGAATGAAGATCCATATGCAAGTAAATCTGCATGAATTTATTGCAATACCTTTTTCAGGGAAAAGGGGAGTGTTGGAAATGCTTGATAAGCAAGATTATTGACAGTGTTAAAATCCTGATGGGGCAGACAAACATGCATAAAGTCATAACAAAACAGCTTGGAAAAATAAATTACACATCATATTTTATAGCTGTTTAGAATTCTCAACTTTTAGACAACCAATTTTTATACAAAAAAGAATGGGAAGAGTTGAAATTATAAACAAGGTAGATCATACAAATCTATTTCCTGAGAGACAAACATCACAGTGATTCAAGAATAAAATAGGACATTTAACTTTCCAAATAAAATATGTAATTAAAAATTATTCAGGCAGAAATAGTACCGAATACTGAGAGTCATACCAACTGATAAATGTAGAACAGTGTGTGTCTATTCCCTTTCATTTAAATATTAAATATTTAAACTACACAAATCTATATCCAGGCACAGAAGGTCAATATGGACATATTCAGGTAAGGTTAAGAGAAATCAAAAACTTCTGAATCATATGCCAACTCTCCAACAATATATCTACACAAGTCACAAAGAAGTGCACATCCTGGAACTTAGTTGCATCGAGCACATTGATAATGTTGCGCCTATTCAAACCATTTCTATAGAATCAAGCCATACGTCTAAAGAAAATGTAGTTAGGAAATATAAAATATAAACAAAAATATGTTTCTTTCTTCCCAATTTCCAGCTATTGTAAATATTATGTTTAACAGATTTCCATGTTTAGAAAGTTTTCCACATGCAGGTGCAGAACCAAAGTACTGTATCAAAAATCCACTTGGAATAACTGCATACACGTATTACAGAAAAATAATTCTTTCTTCAAAAGTCATGCTGGAATACCCCCTCCTGTTTTTGACAGAATGGCATTTGCTCCCTTAGATGAACAGCTAACTCTTCAAATGAATATTGATTGATAGAGAATACTGCCAGCTGCAATTTTCAGTGTAACACTTCCTTTTTTTCAGCATTCAGAACTTTTTGAAGTGCTCATCATTAAGTGTGAAATTGTCCATGCTTCTCTGTCTGAAAATTGAGTATTTCTGGCAAGTCAGAGAAAATTCCCAATTGCTGTTTCTATGAGAAGGAGGAGGAAAAATATTTGTACATTTATTTTTAATGAAATTTACATATTAAAGATTCAAAAAGAAAGAGCACTCAGAAAAGATGAGGAAAGAAGGAACTCCAGATTTATGATTTGCTGAACAGAGAATACACAGGCAGGCTCCCAGCACTACCGAGGTGGGGAGGAGAAATCTTAATCTTTGCTTTGTCCCTGAAATACTAACATACCTTGCTACTATTGCATGTATTCCAATAGACCTGAATGCAAGTACTGGGGTTCGGGGGGTCAGTATTTCCCATGTCCTACTTTATGCCTTTATCTTTAGATCTACTGAAAACACTAGTTTGTACTAATTAATTAGCAAAATACATTTTAAGAAGATATGAACACTCTTTTAGCTGTTATGTAAATATTTCCTATAACAAGCCAGCCAAACACCTGGAATTGATCTAGTTTTAAAGTATTTCTTCTAGGAACACACAAAATTCATATCTACGTAGTACCCATATATTCATTTTTCATGTCTTCCAGGTTTTTGCTAACCATATGTTTAAAAACATCATTATTAATCACTTTTGATACCCTAATTTTCATAGCTCACAAATTCTTTTACACAGCATCTTAGAAACTCATAACTAGAATTTATCCTTCTTTTATATCTGGAATGATCTCACCCCTGCAATTCGTACCATTTCTGACCTTCTAACCTTTCGCCGTGCCCTGAAGACCCACCTATTCCATCTGGCGGGTCTGTCGTAGCTGTGCCCTTGTCCTATTGTTCTTAATTTCTGGGGTTTTAGATGGAGTTCTTAAATATTCTTAGTAACAGGCTTGATTTAATTCTTTTAATAACATTTTAAATTGTATATGTATTATTTATTTTAAATTGCCTGTAAGCCGCCCTGAGTCCTTCGGGAGAAGGGCGGGATAGAAATAAAATTCAATTCAATTCAATTCAATTCTCCAGGTCCTCTCCTCTCTCACCTTCGCCACAGAATCCGTACCACATTTGAGCCACCCGCCTTACCCCAGACAGGAGAGGGAGGAAGCTCTCCCATTGGACCGCTGTGCGGAGGGGCGGGTGATGTCGGGGAGCCCCGCGTCCCTCTGGCTTTCTAGTAAAGAACTCTGTGCTGAGGAGATGGTGTGGGTGCCCACAGAGAGGTCTCTGAGTGACACCTCTGGCACGAGTGCCAAAGGTTCGCCAACACTGATGTAGGGTCTCCTGTTTGACCAAGGGGCTGGTCTAGAAGACCGCCAAGGTTCCTTCCAGGATTATTCTGATCGATTGATGTTGGAAGGGGAATCCTACCCTTCTGAAATGAGGGAACCATCTCTCGTCTTTCTGGAGAAATTTAGAGAAATTGTCTCCCCAATTTTCTGTTCTCCCCGCCTCCAAAGCCCTTTGAGCCAAGCTGTGGATGAAAGTCGCCTTCCTTGCTTGCCCTGGAACCAGGGATTGCGAAGTCCAAGCAAGAAGAGATAGTCGCAGAAGTGGTGATGCTGTGTCTGTTTTTCTGTCCATATAGAACCCGTGAGGTCATTGCGAGTCTCACAAAGGTTAGCATGGAAATCTCATAAAGTTGTAAACTGCCTGTCTAATCAGAGCATAGCAAAGGAGGCTGCGTGACAACAGTTATTATTCGATGCTGAGCGTCAGATATAATGGCAGAAGGCATGATGGTGAGTAAAATGGGTTTTCTAAGTCCCAGTAGCCTGTGACCATTATTATGCCTATTACTGTTTGTTTTTCTTTAGCAATAGCAACAGCGCTTAGACTTATATACCTTCTCATAGCGCTTTACCGCACCCTCTAAGTGGTTTAAGGCATCGGCCTGTTGCCCACCGACAATCTGGGTCCTCATTTTATTGGCCTCAGAAGAATGGAAGGCTGAGTCCACCTTGAGCCGGTCAGGATCGAACTCCTGGCATTCTAGCCACTCTGCCACCAGGGCTCTTTGCAATAGTTCAAACGAGAGGAAGCTCATAACACGCTGAGGAGGAAGAGAAAGAGGAAGAGCAAGTTCCTGACACGATTAGATAGCTAACGCACAAAAGCTTTAATTCACAAATTCAACTCTTTCTTACCTATTCTGTGAATGCTTAAATGCTGATTGATAGAATGATTCACGTTGGACTCTCTCATTTCTGCAGATCCCCGCTTCTAGAAGAATTATCTATCGCCTGTTCTGCTGTCTCAACTTCATGATTGTCCTGATAGTCATTTTAACTCCCTTTTGGCTCTGGAGTAATGTTAAGGATGAGTTTGTCTTTATGGGACTGTGGCTCAAATGTGATAATTCTGGTTGTCATGAACTATCTTTGCCAACTGGTAAGATACGCAGCTGCTTTGATCAAATTCAGTAATCATCTCTCTGACTGAGGAGGAATGTAGTCTGGATTCCCAGGAGGGAGGGATTGCAGTCCAGAGAGTGAAGAACATAGGACAGAGAATAATAGTATTGGAAGAGACCTTGGAGGTCTTCTAGTCCAACCCCCTGTTCAAGCAGGAGGTCCTCTAGCATTTCAGACAATTGGCTGTCTAGTTTCTTCTTGACAACACCCACAACGTCTGGAGGAAAGCTGTTCCACTGATTGATTGTTTTCATTGTCAGGAAAATTTCTCCTTAGTTCTAGATTGGATCTCTCTCTCTAATGATCTTCCACTTTTAGTTTTTCTCCTGCACTCAGATACTTTTGAGAATAGGTTGACCCCTCCTTCTCTGTGACAACCTCTCAGCTATTGGAAGACTGCTACCACGTCCCCCCTAATCCTTCTCTTCATTTGACTAGATATGCCTGGTTCCTTCATTCATTCATCACGTGGTTTAGCTTTCATACGCCTTGTCATCTTCATTGCTTTGCTCTGCAGTCTTCCCAGAGGTCTTCATAGATTGTGGTGTCATATCACCTCAAAGGGAGCTGAATTTAGTAGGACTATTTTAACCTGGGAGAAAACTACACAGCCTACCACAAGCTAACAATATTGATTTTGGAGCTTATTTAGTTCATAGGTAGAAAATATTCAAAATTTACCAATTTTGGTTGCTGAAATATGGTGGTAAGACCCTTGGGGGCCTATGGGGAGGTGGGATAGTATATGTGACGTGTGCACTGTCATTGTTTCTATACTACTTTGCTTCATGAATCCTTGATTTCTTATCATGCAATATCTCTTCCTCTTCCTTTTCAGCCTCTCCCATAATGGTACAAACTGCCCGGTGGTTTTCGCTATTGGCCTTCATCAGCTCTTTAATTTCCCTGATTTTATCACAGGTCAACCTCACCCAATTCTTTGATTTCGCATTCTCTAAAAGCGTGATTTCTTCCATGGCTAATTTCTCCGCAGGTATTTGGGGTAGGGGAAATGCAATTCAACATCCCAAATGGCTATCCGCACAGGTCTGAGGTTGAAGGAAGGGATGGAGGGCAAGAGACAGGAAGGTCAACAGGGAAATAAAATCTTTCATTAGTAGATGCTTCAATTAGTTGATGGGTTGGATCCTGAAAAGAAGCATTAGGGAAGTCCTCCCTTTCAGTCGCTTAAAAACTGTTGCATTGGAGGACATTGTCGATGTTAGGGAGCAAACAAGCTAGCAGAGATGAGGGTTTTAGTGTGGAGCTAGCCTGGAGCCACTGTGCAACCACTAAAGAGCTACGACCAACCTCTCCCAAAGTCCCTTGGAAGTCTTATCTAATTGTTCACAAAAGTAGGCTACCAGACTGGGGAGATTCCTGTATTATAGGCAGAACATAACAAAGTAGTTAGCTCAAACTCTGCACATGTGTATCTGGTTGTTCAGGCCTCATAGTTGGTGGTTGGAGTCAGAAAGATGAAATTAAAGGGAAATCAAAGGCATTGATGGATTGAGGATAAGAGATTTAACAGAGGGACAAAGCTCACAAGCTGGGACGCAACAGCTGGATTTGAACAACAGGGCAAATGTATCCCACCTCCCAAAGACTTGGATCTTTTATTAATCAACATTTAACCTGGGCAGCCCAGCCACTGTATCTGTTTGCTGGCGAAATCAGGTCATTGCATCAAAGCATCATGTGACTTCTTTGCTTGGGCATTTCCTGTCCGATGAAAATCTCAGTAAGCTCTCGTTAAGTAAGGCTTAGGTTTTTACCAGGTTGTATGAAGCCAGTCGAGCAGAGGTAAGGGCTAAAATGGTGGGGTACGAATACATGTGGACCAAGCCTCTTTTTTCTTGTCTTTATTAGGGATCTTTCTCGCATTTTCCCTGACGATTACCTGCTTTGTGATTAGAGGTCAGATCAACACCGAGGATAAATATCTAACACCGTCCTTTGGTTTTTATGTAGGTTGCATCACCTGTCTTCTGGCCTTCTTGTTAGGTATTTAATTCATTGATAAAGCTATTTCTAAATTGCTCTGCTTCCAACGATTAAAGGCAGAATCCAGTAATACCAAATTATGGTCAAAATGAAATTGGACCCTCACAAATTAAGAGAAAAAGGACAGCACAATAAAAGCCCAACCAAAGCTCTGTGGAATAAGATGATCTTGACAAAAGGGCCGAAAGTGAGCCTAGCGCAGTGATGGTGAACCTATGGCATGCGTGCCACAGCGGGCATGCAGTCCCTTCTCTGCTGGCATGTGAGCCAAGTCACCCTGGCATCGTCTGAGAGCTGAGCATGCTCCGAAAGGAGTAGCGGCGCCAGGGGATAACATCAACAAGTCATGACTCATTAGCCGCGACTCATCTGGGCACTCGATGTCTAAAAGATTAGCCATCACTGGCCTAGTGGAAGCTCTCTGCCTCTCAGGTGCCCAAAAGGGACATCTACCAGACCTTCACACCTTTCTTCTTGCCTGGAAAGGAGGCCTTCAATAGCTCTTTTTGAGAACTGGCTTCCAGTCAAAAAAGTTTTGTCCTGTAAGACAGGGCTCTCCAACCCCTGGTCCGTGGACTGGCACCAGTCTGCAGGATGCCAGCAACCAGGCTGTGCAAACAAGCCAAGGCCCATTTGCCAGATGCAGGCAACACACAAAAACACATCCTCTCTGGTCTGCAGAGACACCTTTTCCCATGGAACTGGTCCCTGGTGCCCAAACGGTTGGGGGCCACTGCTGTAAGGTACACGGTTTTACTTTAGAGCTGGGGTCTTCAACGTTGGTGACTTTTAAGACTTGTGGGCTTCAACTTCCATGCTGACTGGGAAATTCTAGGACTTGAAGTCCGCAAGTCTTAAGGGTGCCAGGCTTGGAGATCCCTGCTCTAGAGTGCAGGACAAGGCTAAGTTGTGGATTAGGCAGGTAGAACCGGAGTGGGAAAATGGAAAATTGCATTACCAACCAATGCAAAACCACAGGTCGATTAAGCTAGAAGGTGCATGCCAGGAGTGTCATGTGCCAGGGAAATCAGGAGAATCAGACAATTCAAATGAGTATGAAGATTTATTGCAGGCTTAAGCTCTCTACAAGAATCTGACCTACTAACAGTCAGGGAAAATTAGCGGGAGATAAGAAAGGCATCCGAGATGGGCTGGATTTAGATATCTTTTTTTTTTTATTTAAACAGTTTTATTAAACATACACAACATAAAATACAAGGGAGGAAGTATACGTTAGCAAAAACAAACACAAACTCCTAATAATATCTAAACTCTCCTTTCGCTCCTTTCCCCAGAGAGCCAGTTATTAAAGTCAAACTATTTAATGCCATTAAATATTAGATAAAGAAGATACAATAAAACCTTGAATTGCGAGCATAATTGGTTCTGGAAGCATGCTTGTAATCCAAAGCACTCATACATCAAAGTGAAGAAATAATGGAAACTCAGGTGATTCATTCCACAACTCAAAAATATTCATATAAACATCATTAATATAAAACATAAAGTAAAAATAAAGCAAAATAACCTGCACTTTACCTTTGAAAAGAAAAGACTAGCAAAACACAAGCACCAATTCTTAACTTCCCTCCTTTAAATTCTTAAATAGAACCAGTAGTAAGGTTTATCGGTTCTTGCATTGTTGTTTCTTCTTCCACTTTCCTCAATTTCAAAGAAATCAACATATGTCCGCTTGAGCAGAGCTCTTCAGAATTCCCTTCCCCTCCCCCGTTTTTTCAAATGGTTCTGCTTTGGATTCAACCAGGAAGGATAGAATCCTCGATCTGCAGAAACGCTGAGCTTTATAACAAATATTAGCCACAGGTCACCTAATGTATGGATTTTTATAAATAAAATTAGTGGGAGCATGCGGGAGTGAGATTTCACACCTGTGTGGAAAGAAACCCGATGCAAAGCATGAACAGCACACTTACGCACAGTTAAGGTGGATGCATATCCATTTTTCATTCCCACCTAATGATAAAGTTTGACAAAGAGTTTAATGCCAACCACAGAAGCCCAAAAGTGCAGAAGTCAAGACAAATTTCCAGATGCGTCTGGTGGATCCTTGCTCCCAATTCCCTACTTCAGTGTTTATTTTGCTTGCCTCCACAGTCCCACCGCCCTATCTTTCCACTCTTGAGGCTCACCTGCCTTCCCCATTTCTGAATCGACATTGCAACTCCAATTCCCTTTCCTTAGAGAAGAGACTATGAAGACTCCACTCTCTGTGGAGACTTCCACAGAGTCCAACTGTGAAGGTTGCAAATAATGTAAATAATGTCCAGATTTTTCTGTGTACCACCAAACTTTTCTCACAGACCACTGGTCTGAAATATAAAAATCTCTGAAAGGGTTGATGAAAGTCCACTTTGTGGTGTTTATAGCTTGGCATCTATGAGTCTTTATGACCAGTCCCTAGAGTAAGGTCAAGAGATACATAAGAGGGAAGATTTTCATACATCATCCCTGTGCCTGTTTCTCACCTGACAGACAGTTGGTTAAATTAGTATCTGTATTCGGAGAACAAAGAACTTTTCATCTGTTGTGCTTCATCTCTTCAGGACGCAGCTTAAATGGAAAGAGAAGTGTTTGTATTTTCATCAGTTCTTAATAATATATATTTTTACTTCAAATGCTAGGAATATCTACTAGCATTCCCTGATAGCTAAATTAAGGCCATATTCTGCATTCAAGCAATATCAAGAACATTATCCCTTTAACAGGATATTTTGTGCTTAATTACTCTGCATTCTTTCCCTGTTTTGCTTATGTCTCACAAAGGGTCCTACTGAATTCATATCTCAACAACCTAAGACACTCTGTGCAAGATATTTATCCCCTATAAGCAGAATGAGATAAAGAGTAAATAGCCCTAGTATTATCTCTGCTGCTCCCAAAGGAATATAAAGGAGAATCAATTCCAAATTGTTTGTACCTATGAAATAATATGAGTCCTTGAAAACAAGTATATTAAAATGGTCTCTGCTTAAACAAAGATGTTTTACTTCCTCCCTGTTCCAGATCATAATGGATATTTTACAATGCCCATGAATTGAAGTCAGAAAATGAGGAAAGCTAAGCACCATGATAAGGAAGGTTGAACTTTGAATGTTGAATCTTTGACATTTTGTCCATATTGTTTTTAATCTGATATTTATTTATTCAGTTTGGATGCCATCTGACTCCCACCAATTCAGGATGGCTCACAATAATAAATAACATAAAGGAAGCATAATGTAGAAAATTTAATAAAAAAGAAATATAAAAATTACTACAGAATAATCACAACATGGAGATCCAACACCAAACGGCTGAGGCGGCAGTGGCAGTGGTCTGCAATGAAATTGGGCCTGACACCCCTGTCTTAGGGGAACCTTTAATCCAGAGAGGCATTGCTATAGGAGAATTTGTTTACTTCAGCCTTATTTAGAATGCTTTTTCAACCTCTTAATCTAGTCTACAGTTCTGGGATCTTTTAGTGGTCTCCCACCTAAGTGTAATCAAGTATCACCTTACTAGTTTAATTTGCTTGGCTTTAAAATTGATCAAGGTCAGTTAGTTGCTTGTAATGGTATGTGTGAAAGACCTTTGGAGAATGGGTTAAGAAATGCTGCCTAGGGAACAATCAGGTAAGAGGCATCTTAGATTGCAGCTGAAGAGTCGGCAGAGCAAATGGTTCCGAAGAAATTCCCAGCGGCTTCTCAGATGGTAAAGGAGATGACAGGAGAATTATACATTCTATTATTGTTACTTTAGATTAACGTAGAATTAGCACATTTGGTCATGTTTCATGCCTGGTCTACTTCATAAAGCCGACAGTGCTGCAATTTGCTATGGATTGGCATATAAAATTACCTCAGTTCCAATTGCTTCCTCATTTTTGTACCTGGAAATTGCCTCACTATGTCTCTGAAGTGACACATGGCAATCCTCCACTTGTACAATGTTGATCTTTGCACTTTATTCAAATTGTCCAACATGTACAATCTACTAGAGTCTTCATCTTCATTAAGGAGTACCTATCCACACATTAATATCAGTGGTTACAACTAGACCTTGACTTATGACCACAATTGATTTCAAAACTTCTGTTGCTAAGCGAGACATTTGTTAAGTGAATTTTGCCCCATTTTATCACCTTTCTTACCACATTTTTTAAGTGAGTCACTGCAGCTATTAAGTTAATATCACATTTGTCAAGTGAATCTGACTTCCCCGTTGACTTTGCTTGTCAGAAGGTCGCAAAAGGTGATCATATACCCTGGGACACTGCAACCATCGTAAATATGTCAGCTGTCAACTGCCTGCATTTTGATCATGTGACCATGGGGAGGCTGCAACGGTCATGTGAAAAATTATCATGTCCCTTTTTTCAGTGCCTTTTTAACTTTGGTCACTAAATGAGCTGTTGTAAGTTGAGGACTACCTATATTGGGTATATCAGTAGTCAAAAAGCAACAATGCACTTCTATTTTGAGGCAGTGGCAGAGACATGATGTTTTCGCATGCTAAGTGGCCTTGGTATTTCCCTCAAGCTGCCTTTGGCTGAAGGGCAGCATCAATCAGCATGCATGTGTGCTACTGCACCCCAGGAACTTATCAAGAAAAATGCAAACTTAAAATTGAAGTAATCCTAGTAGTTGCCAATTCCTCAAGTCATTACCACTAAAAATTAAATTGTGAGGCAGGCAGAGGAAAGATACTAGAATAATAAGAGAACAGAAAGTGGGAAGTCTGTTCACTCTTCACTCCTATTTCAGAATATATCATATTCTTGTGAGATAGGAGTGAAGAGTAAACAGATTTCCAACTTTCTGTTCTCTTATTATTCCAGTGCCTTCACTCTGCCCACCTCACCATTATCTGTATATACAGTAGCTATTAAAGAGAGATGGTTATGTTTCATTTTAAATTGATTGATGGCTTAGAAATGGCTAGTGGAATAGTATCAAGATATCCTGCTTATTGCCTAAATCACTACTACAGGCAGGTGTCTCTCTACATCATCAGTTTGTTAGGCAAGAACTATT
>JANHFO010002326.1:21313-33226 GCA_032468095.1 Pareas carinatus | reverse complement strand
TAAATATGTATTATCTAATTATATGCATATTTTCACTATTTTATAAGGTAAATATAAGTTGGATATAATAAAATATCAGCTCGAAGCAAACAAATATAAAATGTTATTTGTTTTTGTTCTGTGAACAAACTTTGTCCTAATATGTATTCTGTTTTCTTATTTTCTAATTAAATAGCATGAATAAGCTTATTCAGATTCAAAACCCAAAAAGGAGGTAACCCAAATATTTACCATAACAGGTAAAAAACAGAAAACCTTCGGCAATTTGAGTGTATTCAGGAATGTTAGTTTTCCTTAATAGATCAATGTCAGTATAAAAGTTGCAAATGAAGTGCTTTACATAATCAGAAGTATCTATGAATCGTTCTTTCAGAGTGAAAAAATCTAAGCTTGATTTTCAAGTTATATAATTTTCCATCATTTGCAAAGGAAAAATTACTTAAAATACAGCAACATATTCACAATTTACTTAGCTATTATACTTACACATTTCATTTTCACTTAATACTTCATTAGTGGCTTTGGAAATATTGCATTGTGAAACAATATATTTTTCAAAGGACAATAAATGTCTAATACATTCGATAAGAAATCAGTCAACTGAAAGATTTTAAAATGCACTGTATTAATTATTACTGCAAATACTGCCAGAAAACAAAAAATCTGATTTATTCCAAATCATTTGATAGCTGTCATCATAAAAGAAAGAATATGGGATAAATAATGGCAGGTAAAATGTTTTTCTTTTTATAATAATGGAAAGTATTTCATTTATATACGTAGAATTAAATCAGCTACTTCAGAAAGAACCAGTAACTAAGGGAGTAGACTAACTTTCGCACAATTCTTGTATTCAGGCTTTGAAAATAGCAAATGTTTATTCCATATCTTGTTGAAAATTACCTTATGTACCACCTTCTTTATAGTATTGGATATAGTTGTGGATGTGTTAGTGAATACAGAATACACATAGCTCAGGGGAAAGAAAAAAATGCTTGCAAAAATCAATTAAGGAGAACAAATAACAACTTTACATCCACTACAATGATTCATTAATATGCTGCAACATCAAATAAAAGTATTTTTTCTTGATGGTCCTAAATTAGATGTATCACAGTAATGGATACATAAATAGCGTACATTTCTGTTATACTTCCTATTTGTTCCAGCCAAAATTAAGTCTAGCATAAACCTTTGTAAACAGAAAAATATTCAAGTTGAAAAATGGAAGGCATTTCAATCTTCTTTGCTAAATATCTATCTCCATTATCCACAATTATGCATTTCTTTTCAAATAATTTCATCATTCATCTTGGTTATTTATGATAACTATTCTATATAACAGCTCTATATTTAAATTCATTTTTTCTCATTCAATTATCTTCTCAACCTCATCTTTTCCCAAGAAACCGGTAAGACTGCAACCTGTATTCAAGGTACAATGGAAAATATGTTTCTTTAAATCCAATAAAATTATATGGAATTGTCATGTATCACTGTCTGGTTTACACTACTGATAGTGGCTAAGATATTTAAATATAAGCTTGACATAAGGGATAGTGCTGAAAAGAAGCAAAATTAATGCCTCCTTTTAAAGAGCTTTAAACTATATATTAAGAACTGCATTTATTCTAATATAAGTCACAGTCGTAATATGTTTTGCCTATTTAAGTGATAACAAGATACTATTTTGTTTGCTTTTCATTGATCAGGGATAATGTTTCCAGAAGGGCAATGCAGTATGAATTTTCTTTCCTAGCAGGGATTCTCAAGTCAATTCTTCAGTAGATTTGTCCTTTTTATAAATTTCTTGTGTTGCAAATTTCTCAGATAAACTGCCCAGTTAACAAAAGTTTGTGTGCGTTTTTGCAGCAAAAAGACATTGCAAGGTCTTTATCAGAGCAATAGGCACACCACTGTAAACATCATGGAACTCTGCAGCTATCCTGCAGTTTCCCTCTCTGTGGTCAGTCTTCCCAGCTGCCCTATCTGTTACTGTCTGATTAGTTCTGCTAAGGAGCTCCTCCCCTGCCAGCTTTCAGTGCCATCTGTTCTACACAAGATGGCTGCTGCCCAGCAACCTAACACTGCCCTCCTACCTGGCACCCGGCTACCATCCTTACCCCAAAGTGCTAACACAGGTTCTCACTGCTGGCAGAGTCAGGATTTCATTACTACTACTTTGACAAGTGCAGGGTTGTTTGTAATTTCTCTTTTATCCTGATTTTGATTGTACAACCACCTCCCACTGATTCAGTTTGCTTCAGTTTTGTTGCTCACAGATTTTGCTCTCCACATTAATCTCCCTCTGGCATGTTACTGCATCTGTTCCCTTTTTTATTATTAATTTTCAAATTCCCACCATTTTTGACAAAAAGGAGGTAATCTACACTCTGCTTCTGCCCATTTCATTTTCTTTAATTTGGAAGATAAGTATGAAAGCATGCCAAAGAAGTTAATTCTCCGTTAACAGTTTATTTTCTGGCATCTCAGTGCCTTTGTATATGAAAAACAGATAGGAATAAATGTTGACTAAACGAGAAACGATCCCAAATTTAATGAAAAATAAACATATAAAAACAGGAGCTAAAGAATTGATTATGCGTGTTATCTTATTTCAGGCTTTTAATTATAAAATTCCAGGTAATATATTGGAAATTAAACATTAAGTATACTTTCAAATTTTCACCCGTTAAATACAAATTTCAATTCATATGAGCAGTAACTAATAATACTTTGATGAGATTACTCATTTCATATTTTGTAAATCAAAACATTCTAGAACTTTGTATTTTTGCATATATAAATATACACCATTCATATATACATAAATATTTACACATGCAAGGAAAATATTTAAAAATACTAACATCTTTTTTAAAAGAAAATAAAATCTTAGTCTTTATGTATATGTATAATAGGTATATCTTTAGAATGGTACAATGTAGTTATTAAGGATTGGCTGTTCTTACTACAATAGAAGAGACATGTCTTTTAAAATCAGTAGACCATAATACCTCAATACTTATCATATATGTTAAATAAAAAGATCCTTTTTTCTAGTAAAGAATACTATCAATCTCATACTGAAACATTAAAAAGTTTGAGCAATTCAACTATATTCCAAAAAACTATCAGTGATAGACTTAATTTATGTATCTTATTTATTATACATGGACTTCAATGAATACTAATGAAGCTGTGGAAAATATGCTAGGGGCTACAAGAACTGCTGATAAACAGTAGGTTTTTTAAAACTAAAAAAGTTCTAATAATCATTACATATCCTTTCCAAAAATATCTTCAAAAGATGTGGTTTCCCAAAGTTATTCTTCCACTTATCAGTTATTGGTTATATATCTATCACTTCTGCTAGTGAAAAATACCAATGCCAACAAATAATACTAAAGATATATAGAATAATTTGGCTCTGTAGATGAAAAAAGGGAGGAAAGGCATTTTCTAACTCCTTAAGAACAGCTGTACCCCACATGATTTGGAGGGAAGGGGGGCTTTGAGGACTCAGCAACATTTCAGGCTGCTACCCAACAGAGTGTCCCATAAGGATGTATTGGAACTTCCTTTATCTTTGCAGTCTCCAGCTGAATATTGCCCATTTTCAAGCTCATTCTTTCTTTTGCCAGCTTCTCCACCCACAGCAAATGTGGGTTTATTCTATTCGGTTTTCAGAGTTAGTTTGCTTAGTGGCAGACAGACAGACAGACAGACAGACGGATGAGTAGACAAGAATTCTGAGCCCTTTACCATTTTTTTGCTCAACTTTCCATTGAGTTTAGAAAGAATAAAGAAGTAGATAAATGATATAGAACACATCTTCTGTAATGGCAGTATCGTCAGCAGGGTTGAGGGTTTGTCAAAATTATGACAGATGCCTCCTGACATTCCAATACAGGTTTAAGCTCTTATGCTTGCATTCAATAGGAATAATATTCAAAGAATAGATTAGAGGAAACAAGGCTGAAGCAGTAAACTAAGTGCTTTATAGGCTTGTCAATAATGACAACCTTGAATTTTTTTATCACTTCATTAGAATGATAGCAACTAAGTAAATGATATATTAAACTAGAGTTAAACCAAGTATAGTTGGATTAAAAAGTGTAGAATACAAACAATGAAACTATTTTTAAAAGAATTAAGAGCATAGTTCGTGATCCAATGAGTTTTCCTTCTATAATGGAAGATTTGATTATTCCTCTTCCCTTTCACGGCAACTCAAACCTTCAAAATTTGCTCTGCAAAATTTTGGCTCTTTAGTAAACCATGAAAATAGATAACAAAGAAAAGAAGGGCTACAAAAAATTAACCAACCTCCATATTGCACTGATAGATGTTTCTACTAGTTCATTCAGTCAACAGAAGACTAGCTTTTAAATACCCCATGCTCCCTTGCATGCTAAAATTCAATTCTGAAGTCCTAAAAAAGTATCAGTGAAACCTGCTGTGTCAGCATTAACACCTGTACCACACAAAAAGAGACAGGTAATTTTGCAATTTCACAGTGCCAAAATATGTACTGAAGTGAACTATATATGATATTTTCTGCTATGACTCATCCTAGGAAGAATGGGCTAGTTTACCTATTACAAGCATCCATGTGATCAGCACAAAAATCAATAAAAAGTGGAGAAAAAGAAAAAGCAACTAGAGGAATAAAGGAAAATAACTGTAACTACATACTGTATCGTTAATCATAGGACATTATTCATTTTTATTTTGAACACTTCAGTACATTACCAGCCAAAATATTACTGATCAGTCTTCTCAAGAGCCAGTTTCATAAACAGAAAGTGAACTCATCTTTCTAGCACTGAAAACCAATATTTTTGTTGCTTCCATGCTTGATAATTTCATCACTTTTCATATACCAGGCTTGGGCTATATAATTCAGAAGTACATTCACATATATTAACAGTTTCAAACTTTGTAGTATCTTATTCACAAATTTAATGGATACTAAATCAACATTAAATATTGAGAAAACAAAGATCCCTACTTTGCCCATTCTATACCTCAAACATGATGTTTCTAAATATTCTGTGGGGTGCCCACTATATGTGAAAAAGAATATTTTGCCTCATTTTAAGTTGAATTTTTAGAATTAGCTAGACTATGCACAAAATGTAGGATTATATACATGTAATAAATTAAATAGGTTAAACTTACAGAAGCAAGAATTTTAAGCTGTTTAATAGTTATTTACAACTTTGTATGCAATTTTTGAGTTTAGAAATCAATGTAGCAGCACAAAGTATAAATTCTTTGCTTGAAATAGAATACTTGTATTTTTTAATAAATGTACTTCTATAAGCTTGAAAAATGTGGTGACATACATTCTAAGTATGTGCCTGTTTTATTACATACTGTGAAAAATGTATTTTTCATAAACTAAAATGCCATGCTCTTTTTTTGGTGGTCAGATTTGCATTTTTAATGTTAAAAAAATCCAGTGGGACATATTATCACCAGGTGAACAGAGCAAAAAGAAATATATGTTCTTTGAGAGGCTGGAACATTTAAGGGTGTAATTATATATCAAGTCTACAAACCTGACTTTGCCTTTTCCCACAAATCTTATTTTGCTATCCAAACTTATTGGCATGTTTTAGGAAATTTTGAAGACTAGCATTTTTTTTACTCAGACTGAACATGTAAATAAACCTATACATAACTGTCAACAATTTAAATAGCTGTACTTTTGTATAACTTATACTGAGTAAGTTAATGATTTTAAATTATTGCAAATTTGTGAGTGGAATACAATATTGTACAAATGAAATATATTTGGCAATGGACTTTCTCCTCTTTTCCTTCCTGAAAAACTGAGACGAGAGCAGTTCTCCTTTATTCTGTAGACCTCAAACACCCCCCCCTCCAATTTTTGAAATTACATAGGGAGAAGGGGAACGGCCAACCTCCTCCTTTGGCTGTCAACAGCAGTTCTGTCAGCAGAAAGACTTCACTTGATTTTAGCTAGTGTTTCTAAATTATTCTAAACTGATAGGATGAACTACCCATAATGGTGGAAAGCTACAACTTTTAAAGGATTAATTATATGTGATTATATGTTATGCATAAGAAAGTACCATTCAATTCTTCAATGCAATCATATTATAAATTGAGGCAAATCAGTTATTGGAAACTATAGATAGGCAGCTAACCAAATTATAAGTAAAGTAATCATCAGTCACTTTTTCATTACAGCAATAAGGAAAATATAAAAATATAATTTAGTAAATGTTGTGACACCATTATAGAAGAATTAATGAGAAAAAATAAGATACAATCTAAAAAGAATATAGTGGAAGTGAATAAAAACAGAACTAGAGCAAATGGGGGAAGTAACTCTTTATATTAAAAATGCAGAAAGACTATCTGAAATTTGAACTCCCTTCTCATTCCGTATTATTACAAAGTTACAAATCAACAAATCCAGCAAAGAGAGCAACAAGGAGCAAACAGACAAATATCCACACTTTAAACAAAAAGGAAAACTAGATAGTAACGATTATACCAGTTAAACAATTAACATGGACTGTTGTTAAACCTCTCCATCTATCAAATTTCTAAATGCAATATCCAATACAATCAATATCTACAACAAAATTCTGCAGAGTGAACAGCACCAGGTAATGCAACATTAAAAATTATGTTTAATCATTAAATTAGACAAATTTAAGTCACATATTACTGGGAGACTTTATTTAATTAGGCTGTTAGTATCATTATTAAAAGTGTGGAAGTTTTTCAGGAAATCTATCTACACTTTGGATTTTCTCCAAGACACCACACAGCTTCATAACTTGTATGATTAGCCTTAGGAAGGAAACTGGTAAACCATTTGGTAAACTATCACAACAAATCATTATAAAAGAAGTCCTGCAAAATCCAAACTTTTGCTATCTTACAACTTACCCAAAACTTTTTTCAAGTTCATTAACCTCTAGCATATTTGTTCTTCAAATACAGACTGTGAGAAAAGTGTTTTTTTCCCCCATCTGCTCCTGGCCCATAATCTATATTTACACGTTTTTTTAAAAAAAGAGTATGATATGATAATTTAAGAGCCATACTACAATTACTCAAGTGAACCACCTTTGTTCATGTGCACACATATATACATATGTACACCCCACCAAATAAAATCATAAACAGGAATGCTTTCTTTTATACTTTTAAATATACTATCATATAATCTGTACCTTTTATGTACTTGACCACACCCAAATAAAAATTAGTTCGTGCTTAACATTAAAAGTGAACTCTGTTTTTTAAAAAAGATAAAATAATTGTGTTCAGTAAGGCTAGTCATGAAGAACAGGAATACAATTATATTTTAAATTATATTTAAAATAATATTATTTGGATACTTTTTTAAATATTGAATTACTTCTTTACCATACATTATTAACTGGTTTACTTATTTAAACACTACTTTTTAACCAGTTATAAATAATTTATGCATCATAAGTATTTTAAGATTATTCACAAAATTGTCTAACAATAACCAATAATTAGGAAAGTTGGGCTATTTTTCACTTTTATCTATCAATATGAAATTGACAAATAATCAGCTATTTCTTAAAACAGCTATAATTGTAGAATAATTGGATGTGTGGACTTTCTACTGACTATAAATTATTCTAAGGAAAAACCCTATTTGTTTTAAAAACAGGGCAGAATGAAACAGATCAGTACATTTACTGTTACCACACTTCACTTCATGTTCATTATACATTCACTTCTAATCTGCCTCAAAGCTAGACATTTAATTTGTAACAACTGTGGATAAGCAAATGGCAAAACATGGCAATGTGAAATTGAAACTAGTGTTAAAAATAAACAAGATAAATGGTACCTGAGAAAATGCAGTTGTTGCTCAGCTTTGCCCAGCAATTCTGTTAGTTTCAGACATTCCTCCTTAGCGTGTGCAGTATCCTGCTGTGCTTGTTCTAAGCGCTGTTTGTTTTCATTAAGCAATACTTGTAATTTCTCAATTTGCTTTAAATACAAAGAGGAGTGCAGGAAATTCAGATACAATAATTGAACATAATAAAGGAAGTTAGAAAACAAGTTTACATGACTAGGTATTTATTTTCTAGATAAAACAAAATTTGAGAAACAATATTTATTATGTTTACCTCATACTTTACCTCAATTCTACCATCATTACATTTTTTAGAATCATATTTAACAAATGCATGCAGAATGCTCCACCAATCACTCAGATTGCAATACTGCAGCTATGCTTACTTTTTACGGCAGAATATAATGAGGCAATATAAGATACTATTTTATCTTTAGTTCATGACCAAAAGATATTAACTGTTTCAATTTTTCTCTAGTTCCTTCCTAATATTTTAAGCTCAAAATATATTTTTAAAGAAACCTAATAGACAGTTTTATAAATGAAAGATAAACAGAATTTGACAACTGTCAACTAATGCCAAGACAATCTCAAAATTTCACAGTATGGACATAAATACAAGTTCCTATAATTTTCTCAGAGAAAATAACTAAAATGAACAGATGGGTTTTATACTATCCCTCAAGTTAAATCAACTCAGGTTATGTCAGTCCAACGATAAGTGAATTACAGCATAAAGGGACTATGTTGAAAATAGTATCTCTCTACCTGCCAGATGTTTTGAGTGCAGAATTTAAGGTAATATTCTGTTAATTTTCACTGCATTCAAAAGTCTTGTTTAGAATTCTTATATTGCAAAGTAAAAAAAAAGTAATACCCTCCCACACACATTACTTTTACTTAGATATAATGAAGAACTATGTACTGTATTTTGAACACTATGCTTGAATTGACCTCTTAGCTTCATCCATATTTGGCATTTTTTTAAAAAGTTACTTTAGCTCTTTCTACAATTTATAGTCACGTAAATAACTACTGAGAAGTTAACAGCAAAAATAAATCTTACTTCTTATATTATTTCTCAGCCTTTTGACAAAGATCATGGGTAAAATCGAGTGCTAGTAAGTAGCATAAGAAAGATTTTAGAGCCTTAGCAAGCAGGTCCAATGTGGATTTAATATCTCTGGATTTATTATCACTAAAGTTATGCATAAGAATAAAATGAAAATGCAATGCTTGAAATGCATTACTAACTAGGCAATCATTTTATATTGTCATGTTGATCACCTGAAATTTGGAAAATCAATATATTCTTTGTAAATTATGTTTCTTTTAAACCATGATAAATCGAATAATAATATAGAAACATTAAGATGTTGACACAAACAGTATTATAAAAGGAGGAATTATGCCCAGGTTAAAAACTTATTGGTGAGCTATATAAAGTTCTGTCTGTATGTCTCTCTCTCTCTCGATAAATAGACAGATATAGATATAGTGATATATCAATGCAATAACAGTAGCAAGATATCTGTTATAGTTATTATTAAGCAACATTTAGTAACAGGAAGTGTAGGACAAAGAATGGAATATAGAATTAAGGAAATTAATTGATCACTAATCTAGTCTTTGTTCAAATGAGAGAAATTCTTAAATATTTTTATTCTCCTTTTCTTTCAAGTAATTTTAAAAATCTGCTACTTAATGTTATTGTTAAATTTAATTTTAAGCTCCATTAAAACAAAATTTATTTTTTTATTTATTTTATTTATTTATTTTTATTAGATTTTATACCACCCTTCTCCTCATGGACTCCTCACAGACACTAGAATGTAATTAATTAAGACAAGGTTTTGAAAATGCATAGATACTTTACTTTAAATAAATTGGAAATTATAAATGTTCAAAATTTAAAACCACAAACCTATATCAGTGCACATTTTTTTCTCTTTCATCCTTACATGGAATATTTATAGAAATTTTAGTCATAAGTATTAACAAAAGGAGATTCTATGTTTTGCTCATTTCTTGACTACACAAATGGTTAGGAAGACAAAAGTATCTTCCAGAACCTTTGAAATATGGATTTCTAATAACTGATTTTAAGAAACCAAAGTATTTAAACTTATCAGAACAAAATCTACTATTCCCAATGCTCTACCCCACATTTATTTACTATTTCATAATTATTACACAACTTTCAAATCCCTTCTATGAGTAACAATATTATGTAAGAAAGCACTGGCTGTTAAGTCCAGGAATTCCTCCGTGTCTCATTTTAGGAAGTATTTGTTCCAACTATCTTGAATAAGGCAATCTATGACTTCTTTCTGGATCACAGGATTACAACAACTATAGTATATTTTCTTTTTCTTTAAGAAGTGTCCTGCCAGTGACAAAGAACTCAAGCTAGTAATTGCAACATAGTTGCAAATATTATGGCATATTAGAGTGCAGAGAAGAGCAACAAGGGTGATAAGGGGTCTCGAGGCTACATCATGAACAGATAAGGGAACTAGATATGTTTAATCTAATGAAGAGAAGGTTCAGGGGAGATATGATAGCAGTCTTCCAATACTTAAAAGGTTACCCCAGGAAAAAGGGTGTCAATTTATTCTTCATAGCACCTGAAGGTAGAACAAGAAGCAATGGATAGAAGTTCATCAGAGGAAGATACAACCTGGAAATAGGAAGGAATTTCTTGACAGTAAGAATGATTAATAAGTTGAACAGATGGCTCCCGGAGTTGTGGATGACCCATCGCTGGAAGTTTTCAAGAAAAGGTTAGACAACCATTTATCCAGGATGGTATAAGGACTCCTGCCTTGGGCAGGGTGTTGGACTAGAAGATCCCCAAGGTCCTTTCCAGCCCTATGATTCTATGATTATCTAAATTATTTTGAAACTGAATTTCAAGTCTAAGTTTGACAGACGGCTTCCTTAGTTGCCTTGATGGATAATCTGAGCTGGAATTTGCTGATTCAACCAGAATTTTCAAAAAAAAATTTCTGGATAGACTGCACAAGTTTGAAATCTGTGGAGCATATTATAATTAGTCTAATATTTGATAGATGACTTCTTTTGAAAAGTAGTGGTAGGAGACTATTTCTTTATTCATATCATTTATGTTAAATGGATCTTTATAAAATTTTCCCTCATCACTATATTCTAGTAGAGATAGTCTTCATTTAGTGATTATCTTGTTTGGCAAATGTTCGTAGTTACAATGGTGATGAAAATGTAAATTTACAGCCAATCCTCAAGTTTATGATCTTTTCAGATCTGCAAATCTGAAATAAGTAATAAGCGTAGCTGCAGTTTTACTTATCGGCCGCTCTGCTTAATAACCAAGTTATCAGTTTTAATTGTGGTCACTAAATGAGGACCTTTATATATAAAAATAGCTGAGTGAATTAGGTATCATTAGTATGCAGATAACCTAAATTTATACAGGTCCATTGAGAAAGTAGGGCCTGTGGTCAGAACAAGACTGGATCAAAGCCAAAACACTGAATTGATGAATTGAATTTACTTAAGATGAGGTATCTATATTTGCCAATGCATAAAGAATGTACTAATGTACCAATTTACATTTTTAGAACGCTCCTTCATTTTTGGCAATGGAGAAACTTTTTGCAATTTCAGATGTTACATACAGAATCTCAGTTAGCACAGCCAACTAACCTCAGCCTTTTTGACTCTTAATCTCCAGATTAGATTACTATAATAGACTTTACAGAAAAGTTGAAAACTGAAATTAGCAGAAGGTACAGATGTAAAAATGCTAAATGCATATTGCTCAGGTAAAATAATTTCTGAACTATGGGACTATTTCAAAATATTAATGCTAAATCTTAAAACTCTTTATGACTTGGGAGTAGAGAACTCTATTATTCAGATGTCCTTGTTCACTTACTAAAATGATCTGTACACAACATTGACTGAATTAGTAACTCTTCAGTTCTTTTAATTAATTAATTAATTAATTAATCAATTAATTAATTAAAATCAATCTGGAGAAAACTTTT
>JANHFO010002325.1:762349-774610 GCA_032468095.1 Pareas carinatus | reverse complement strand
AGGGATAGCAGGGAGGGGGGGAGCCAGGTGTTATTCGGGGGTGGGGGTGGGTGATCTACCGTGTTTCCCTGAAAAGGCATCCCCCAAAAATAAGACTTAGCCCATCTTTGGTAGCAAAAATTAATATAACACAGTGTCTTATTTCTGGGAAAACACGGTAGCACCCTAATGTTAAAATGTCACATCTCTACAAGTAGTCCTCAACTTAAAACCATTCATTTAGCTACTGTTTAAAGTTAAAATTGTGCTGAAAAAAGTGACTTATGATAAGCCCTCATGCTTACAACCACCGTAGCATCCTCATGTCACATGATCCCTTGGACACTTGACAACTGGCATGTATTTATGACAGTTGTAGCATCTCGGGGTCATGTAATCACCATTTGCAACTTTCCCAGGCAGTTTCCAACAAGCAAAGTCAATGGAGAAAGCTGGATTTGCTTAATGACCTTGTGATTCACTTAACAACTTAGTTGATTTGTTTAACAGCCATGGAAAGAAAAGGTCATACAAATCAGGCCTGACGTTAATATTAACAATTACCTTGCTTAGCAGAAGAAATTCTCATTCCAATTGTAGTTATTTAGTGGTAGTGCTCTAATCTAACAAAGTAATCTATTTTAACAAGAGAAAACTCATATATTCACCATCTCTCAAATTCTAAGATGTTTTAGTATTGCCAGTGCAAGTCATCAATAATTCTTTTAAATAATTCACCAATAATGCCGTTTAAGTTAAAATGCAGATTAAGTGCATAATTTTGAAGTTTGGCTTCCAAACTTTAAACTCAGTAAGAGAATATTAAGGTAAGATAATGTGTCAATATTTATTTTAAAGTAGTTATTTAATTTAATAAGATAATGTGTCAATATTTGTTTTAATGAGTGATTTCCAAATAAAAGATTAATATTGTACAAAGAGATTCTTCTGTCATTTTGCATATAGAGTATAGGGATTACAGTGGTATCTTGAAACTCAGCTGCTTTGAAACTCATCATATTTGGTACTCAATGCATTTTAACATGAATTTATTTTCCAATACTTTGATTGGTACTCGATGTGCAAGCTAGAACCCGTCGGTGTTGGCTGCCTTGTGACTCACTCCATTATTTCTTTGTTTTTTGTACTCATTGCACCTCATGGAATCAATTAATGATGAATACCAAGGTACCACTGTATCAGACTAGTTTAAAAAGCAATGCATCACTATATTTTGAGATATCATTACCAGGCAAGCTAGAAATCTGGAAGATGTCTGTTTTGGGAAGGCTGAACTAGAAATGTATGTGTTGGCCAATTCAGTAATAGATCTCATTCATTTCTAGATAAAAGGAAAATTAGGAAAATGTTTGCTAGAGATTTTAGAACAAATGAAAACAAACTGAACCTCCAGTGCCACACACATCTCCCAAGCTACCTTCCTGAGAACATGTGGAATTAGTCACTGAAGATGAGTCACTCCTCCTGTCTATGCCTGGAGATGGATGAAATATATCCCAAAGCAATCAAGTTCACCCAGGATAGATTTCTTGGCAGCAGCGGCAGCGGCAAAAAGATGGATTCACTCTGACCACACAGTGATCTAATATAAGCCCCATTTCCTCCAATTTTGCAACCAAAAAGGCGTAAATTTTATAGTACGAACTTAAACTGTACAGTTCTTGGCTATCAAAGGTTGCCCACCTTTGTTTCATAAAGAATTACTAATCAAAATGAAATCTAGACTCCATATCAAAAAACAAAGACATCACTTTGTCAACAAAGTTGGTTTTCTCTGTTGCAATGTATGGCTGGGAGAGTTGGACTATAAGGCTGAACGTCAGAGAATCGATGTCTTTGAGTTGTGGTGCTGGAGAAGACTCTTGAGAGTCCCTTGGACTGCAAGGCGATCAAATCAGTCAGTCCTGGAAGAAATCTACCCTGACTGTTCATTAGAAGGACAAATGGTAAAGCTGAAACTCAGGTATTTTGGCCACCTAATGAGAAGAGATGACTCATTAGGAAAAAGCTGTGATGCTGCAAAAGATGGGAGGCCAAAGGAGAAGGTGACAACAGAGAAGCAGATGGCTGGATGGTATCACCGATGCAACAAGCATGGGGTTGGGCAGACTGCGGGAGGCTGTGAAAACAGAGGGGCCTGGCAGATTATGGTCCATGGGGTCGCAAAGAGTTGGACACAACTTAGCGACTGAACAAACAACAAAGAAGCCCTGTTTATAAAGCTGAAAAGAAGAGAGGTTAAATTTTAAATAAAAGGTTGGATAAGAATTGTTTCTTATCATCTCCAATCCTTTTAGCCTCATAATAAAGCAACCAGGAGATTTCTGATATGGTGTATGCTCTGGATCCTGAATGAGCTGAATAAACTAGTTCCCCGATCCACCATCCCAATTGAACTGGGCCACATTCTGTCTTAGAACTTATTTTTCAAAATAGCTCTAGATGTAAGGGTCAAAATAAGGAAGACAATGTGGTTCTGATGGTAAGTGATACCGTAAACCAAACCATTGATATCTCTCTGAATTCTAGATGTATGCCAGTGGAACCGAAATGTGTGAGCGAATGTGGGGTGATTCACTGAGGGTAAGTGACTCCCCCTGTCTCTGCCTCAAGATGGATGAAATGGATCCCAAGGCAATCAGGCTCATTCAGGGTAGATCCTCCAGCAGCAGTAGCAGCAGCAGCAGCAGTAGCAGCAGCATCGAAAATGAAAAAGAACGATTCTGCTGGCTCAGGATGCAGAACAGAGAAGAGCTGGAGGAGGTGGATAAAGGCTGGGAAAAATAGTGAACATTCCAGTTTGGGTAAGTAATATTAGATTGTTATTATTTTTTTCATTGACATTATTGGCCTTCAGCAGCTCTAGGCATCTGTTTCTAACCGCAATGATGCCCTAATGGCAGAAAATGTATTGCATCATCACAATGGAAGCTCTGCTCCTTTGTACACAGAGGTTCACAAGGGGCAGTTTGTACTACAATGATGCATTTTTCTTCACTTCCTTCCCTGCTTCTCTTTCCTTTATCCATCTTGCAAGCATCTGTGTCAGCAGTAAAAGCATGCAAGTAAATAATAAACAAAGAAATGATAGAATTTAAGACCGAGATGCAAGTCACATGGTAAATGCTTAAACATCTAAATCAGCATTGGATGCCCCAAAACTAAACAGAAACTTGACAAAAGAAAATTGTCCTTACCTAGGAGCGAGAGTTAAAGAACTAGAGAGCTAGACATATTTCTGCAACAGGTTCTCTGGATTGCTGTCAAGACTGACTACTCTCATGATTAGAAAGTGGCATTGTGGAAATGAGACTCTTAACAATGGCAAATCAAAGAAGTATCAGGCCACTCCAGAATATACTGAAGGGCTTGGCTTTCAGAACCAAGAGTACAGCTGGGATCAAAGGTGTCTATGGAAGGAACATCAACACGACCCAAATGGCAAACATGTCCAAGTTATCAAAGCCTGAACTTTTTGTTGTGTTTTGCTTAAGTAAAAAGGGCAATTGATTGTAGCTGCCATTTTGACACTGTTGACATTTATCCCTATGGACACCTCTACTGGGATCCAAGCAGTATGGCCTTTTGTAATTGACAGGTGAAAATTTTGCCAATGTGCATATTTTCTAAGTGCTATCCAAGATTTTTTGGTATGGCACCCACTGTGTCAATAAACCATGGCTGGTTTATACAATAATCTTTCAGTTTTCAGATCTTGATGTTTTGTGATCATCTCCAATTCTTTGTCTTCTATTCTACTATCCTCAGTATTGCCACATTGATTATTCACACTTTCTTCTTTTCAACCAGTTATATCTGGTGTCCTCTAGGCCAGTGACTCCCAACCTTTTGAGCACCAGGGACCAGACCCCTGGAAAAAGGTTTTTCCATGAACCGGAAGGGACGTGGTTTTGCCTACTGCCTGCACCCCATGAATGGAGCTTGGCTTGTTTGCATGGACCAGTTGTTGGCATGCAGTGGACCAGTGTTGGTCCACGGACCAGTGGTTTTGGAACCCCTGCTCTAGGCCAAATTCATTTGCTATATCAGTGCTAAAAATTCTTAGTGTTAGATTTGTTTTCTTCAAAAAAACTGAAAATGGTATCATGACAATGACAACTACTAAGGTGAAAATGAGTCACCTTGGAAGATTATTAATTATAATTATTATAACTTGTGTGCCACTTCGTTCTTATGACTCTGGGTAGCTCTCAACCTTCAAACAACCTGGATAAGCATCAGAATCGCTGGCCTTCCAGATATTGCTGTTCAATAGCTGAAGCTCCTAGTATTTCTCACATTGGCTATGCTACCTAGGCCTCCTAAGCATAGTGTTTCAAGAATTCTTGAAGGCTACATATTTTCTGGTTCCAGAATAATCTAATCAAGACAGATAACCAAATTATTCATACAGGGGGTAGCTTCTTGAATGAGAGTACTGATCAAAAACACAATAAAATCAGCTATCAATTCAAGTTGTTTTGTTGACCTAAACATTAGAGAGCCAATTAATAACCATTTGTGACAAAAATGGGAGAATACTTGAAAACCCCAACACATCACTGCATTTTACACTTAAGTTCTTTTAGAGCTTACTCCCAACCCTGTTGAATTATAATTGAGCTGAATGGGTTGCCATGGCAATCAGATCTAAGTACATTTTCATTATTCTGGTCTCAGTTGTTCTGTATAAAGAAAAGAGCTGCTATGGTTTTATTTGTGTTTTGGCTGTATTATTTTGCTGAACTTATATGGCACTCCAGTTGTAATTGTCTCTGCATGACTATGTTTTTAACAACAGGAAGCAGTTTGGAAGTACATCTAATAAATAAAAAAGAGGCATCTTGAGGAAATATGTTTGTAGTAGTTGTTTCCCAAAAGTAATAAAACTTACTAAAACCCTCCTTTTTCAACAAGGCATCTTCTAGATGTGTTTTATTGCAACTCTCATCACCTATGACTGACTTGGTGGATAATAGAATTTGTTGTAAAACACAACTAGAGTGTGTAGAGAAATCTGCATTAAATAATGTTTCCAAATAATCATTTGGTGGGTTGAAATGATTTAGAATTATGTCAACCTCTGTTGAGTCCCAATTTGCATATGCAGTCTCTTGTCTCAACTGGTTCACACAAATAAATTTTTGTTCATAATATATTGCATGTACATAAAAGAAGTCATATTTGCTAGTTAAAACTTGGTAGAAAGGGTAGGTGATGACAGATGATGAAAACAAAGACACATACATATGTTGCCAAGACACCACACAGTCATAATGAGAACTGCACTTCCAGATGTACAATACTATGACCTCTGTACTAAATCAAGGGAATATATTAGGATTAGTAGAAATACTTGCCATCTTGTGCCAAGTAAATTCTTAGTGAAAGCATATTTTGGAGATTAGGTCCACTTCCAGAAATGCAGTTTGAATGAAAGAGAAGGGTTGTATGCAGATAGCTGTTTATTTGAACTAATTTGAAAAATGGAAATTGTTCCTGGCAAATTTGATATCTTCTAAACATTATCAAAAAATGGATCTTGTAAATTTGCTCCTCAAACAATGCTAGCATGAATAGTTGTTGAATATGAGATGTAAATGTTTTGACTTTTTCCCCCCTCCTCCACAGTGACATATGAATTGTATGAGTCTTCATCTGACAAATATCTTACCTGAAGATCACCAGGAACCAGGCAGTGTCTGTTTCAACATACGTTTGCTCTGGCACCAAAGTAAAACTAGAAGCTAAGCAGATTGCTGGTTTCCAATGTTGTACTAACAACCAATCAATAAATAAATAATCACCAAATATCCAATATTTCATCACTGGTTACTTTTATACTGATGCTATTGTTTCAATCTGTCCATCAAGTTTCTGGGTCAGTCTTCGTCATCTAGGTAGCAGTTTTTCACACTTACGACCATTGCAGTATTCTCCATAGTCACGTGATCAAAATTTGAATGCTTGGCAGACTTCCAGCCAATGTCTTCATGTGGTGCTGCATGTGGAAAGGGTATTCCATAGCCATTTTTATTTGCATACACTTGTGAGGATTATTAGCCAACATTACATTCAATCAGACTTGAGGAGGCAATGGTACCAGAAGACTAATATGGTAACCAAAGTTGCAGATTAAAAATCTATAACTGTATGGGAAGAAAGAAGAAAGAGCAAATGTGCCATTCACATATAAAGATATTACCTGTTCAGCTCTGTAAATTGCTGCTGAACAAAGATACCTCTATTGACATGCTCTGAAGCAGAAGTGCTTATTATAGGAGAGCAGCAGCCATTTTGTTTTATATCAAGTCAAGGAAATCTCTGGATCATTGCTTTATCAAGGAGGAGAGTCCACAATGAAAACTAGGGGAAATGGGCACACACACACCAGTGACCCTATGCAATTAAACTTAAAAGCAATTTTTAATAGCATCAAGGCACTGGGGCAACAGTGGAGACTATTTTTAAACTTGAGTACTGCCCTGAGGGGCAGTTCAAGGAATGGGTGGCTGCTGAGTTGGAGAGTGCTGGTTTCTTTCTTGATCTCCTCATCGGTTTCTGCTGCAAGGATCCCATTCAGTTTGTTTGAAGCGGAAGTAAGCATTGTCCACTCAACTAGATAGTGTAAAGATTGCATTCGTTTGTTACACTGTTAGGGCTTCTGAAACTTTCCAATTCCTTGCTTCTTAAAATAATAGAGGGGTTTGCGTATGAAGATTTCCAAATAAAAACTAACAATTTCAGTCATTATTGTGGAGCAAGAAAAAAAAATTACTTATCTTTAAAATCAAATCTCAATCTTTATATCAAAGAAAACAGCAATGGATCCATATAATTTTATAAAATGATAAAAGCTAACCTTCACTGACATATGCCATTCTACAGACAGGCCAAAAGAACCTTGCTATGCCAGCCCAAAAAAGGTTTTAGTGGTGCATAATTAATTCTGAGGAAATTCATGTCCCACTAGCTATTATCACTGACAATGGATTGTCAATATCAATAACTGTTTGATACAGTAGCAATAGGTGTGAGCCAATGAGGTGTACAGTAGTTTTGAAGGTACTGGACTAGGAGTGGGAAAATCCAAGTTCTAGTCCTCTGGCAAGCATGGAAGTCAACTGGTTCAACCTGGACAAGTCATTTACTCTCAGTCCAAATCAGCAATGGTTTCTGTGACAAGCTGGCTGAAAAATAATACTTCTCAATACATCAAGCATGGACAGCATGATAATAAATAAGAACAATGGATATGCTGCAAAGCGACTGGGCTCTAAAACCAAATGTTAGAAACATCAACCATATCAGTAGACATCAGTTGTTATTCTTTGCTGAAATGAGTGATTTGGCCATTTTAGTTATGTTAAAAACACCAATCCATGAAACACATTAAAAACTGTGATCCACCCCAATATGCTTGTGATTCCTAGTTTGAGAACCTTTGCATTAACCAGTGGTTTATTTACCCATGGTTGTTGAATCTCACATGGTTGTTGTGTTGACACAACATGTTAAGTGATAATTATGGTTTATAGATCTAGATGTGGTGGAATCTCATTAGACTGGAGGGAAGTGTTAAGAGGGAGCCATGCTTAGAATCCTTGAACTGCTGAAAGCTGCACAGACCTGATCTTCATCAGAATCCCTGAAGCTATATCTGATTGTTTCCAAGGGAATGTAATCAGTCTAATGAGATTCTTAGAGGTGACTAATTAGCTAATTATTGAATTTTCACAATTAAACCATACATGGTGAGAGGTCATGGATCAGCTGATAACCAATTCTTCTTGGTAACATCAGAATCATATCCTGAACTATTGCTTGAATGCAATGATGTAGTGAATAAATTGCAACTGAAATCTGATCTCTGTAGGAGATTGTGAGAGTTAATTCACACATGCTGGAAGAAAAACAGCATGATAGTAAATCTAATGGCTATAAAATCAAAACAGAGATAAGCCATTTCCTTCAACTTTCATAGGAATAAGCATACCACTTGCAAAAATATATGCCTTTTAATAAAACTTGTTACTTGAAAATGGAGTTATCTGATTTTTTCTGATTTGGGGCTACAACAAACTAACATCATTGCCTTTCCATCATGTCTACCACAGGCCCATGTGACCTTTACGATTAAGAGCATCTGTTACAAGCTATTCCCTTTACCAGACCATAATCATTTTGCATTTTGAGTACTATAATGTGCTCGATATCTAGCAAGTTGGAAGCATGTTTTCTCCTTTGATATTCAACGACACCTACTGTTAAATAATTTAGGCATCTATTGAAAAATGATGTTTCCATCCATCCTTGGGTAAATGGTAGAAACATTTATCTAATTTCTTGAATTCACTTTAATGTATATATTATATCTCAATGTACTGTTTTATTATCATGTTAAATTTTACTGCTAAACTACTGGTATTTTAAGGTATTTTCTGGGGAGATAAACTCTCCTTCAAGTTGAATTTTAGTCCTGCTAATTTTGTGAACATATCCACATCTGCAGTTTTCTTGGCAGTAGTATGGAAGTGGCTTGCCATTTTTTGCTTCCAGAATGTTTTGAACATCCTGATCTAAATCGCAGCACTGGAATTCCCCTGGTCAACTAGATTCAACCCTACTTACACCTCCCAAACTCAGACAAAGATAATCAGGTGCTGTCCGCTAAAAAGAAGATGTAAATATTTTAAAATAAATAAAATAAAATATGGCATTCAGGAAATAAAATATACTGTGAATCAAAGGTTTACACAACGGCTTTCCCTTCTTGCTGTCTGGACCAAAACAGTTACCGGTATTCCCAGAAACAGGAATGAAAGAGTTGTGATTAGAAAAACAGTTTAAAATTATAAGAATTCCAGCAAGTACTGTATTCTGCTGCCAAATCAGAATATATGTATAGGCAAACTAAGACAATAAAACTTTGTGAACATTTATGTGCTCTTGCAACACCGAGCAGAACAGGCTTGCCTCCTTTATCACTGTATATTGATTGATAATAGCTACTATCTTTATCAGTATGAGAACTGTTACAAAACGTTTATCCTGTCACACTGTAAAGCCATCATGGTTGTGTCCTGGGCGGGCATTCCCTGCCCCCAGGAATGCCCACTGCTGTCAATTGGCGGGCTGCCCACTTGAATTCCTTTATAAGGGGCAGCCTGCCTGACCGCGTGGTCTTTTGCCGAGCAACCACTGTAACAAATAAAGCTATCGCACGCAACGTGCCTCTGCCTCGTTCCTACGAACCGCAGATCTTCGGATCCAACAATCATCATATGCAAAAAATTTCATAGAAGGGAGAGGGGAAAAAATACTATAAGAAAAAAAAGGTACATTGGTGAACTCATCATACGAACCTATATAAATGTTATGGAACAAAATGCTCTTTCAAACGTGCAGCAACAATGTACTATTGGATTTGGTTAATAATATTTTGTAGAGCATTTAGCCTTCTTGGGTGTGAATGGCTGGTAAAAAGGTAAGGGTTTCCTCACACATGCATGGTAGTCAAGCCGAATGGCTGGCAGGGGCTTGACAAAGTTGTGCTTGAAATGCTTTACCCAAAGGACGGTTTGAAGGAGCATTTAATACAATTACACAATACGAATCCTGAAAAGAAGAAAGGATAATGTTCATTTCCTCTTTCTGTCATAGTATTGCTCACTATGTTGTTGGTTTTTGTGTGTGTGCAGCTGTAACTACACCCCTTTATGACTCTGAGCTCTTTTTGTGTCCTTGGATTACTTCCAATTCTGGCTTTGGAATGAAAATGCACCAAGTTCTTGGCAAATGAAGCATTTGATCCTCCTATTGGCAACATAACTGTGATGAATTCCTTGCACAGACTTTTGAGTTAATTCCCTGCTATAACCATTTTCTTTCATAATACAGTCCTTGTTCTTAAGGGGAAAATGAGGTGTAGTAACATGATATAATACAGAAGTTGGACATGCATTGTTCAGAAACTTTACTCATGAAAAGCAAAATGCCTTATTTATGTTATCTAGGTGTGGTATTTAAACATTGCCTAAAATGCCTGAAACATTGTAAGGATATTTCCATATATACCAATAAATAATAGCGGTTGTTTATGATTGGTTAACACCATTCTGAACAAATGGCTATCGAATCTCTTCTTGAACTGGTTGCATTTTTTCCTTTTTGCGTGCCACTAGACAAACACATGCAACAAGGACATGGATAATTCATATGTATGTAAGTATTCATAGAATACAAAATGAAGGTTGCTTTATTTATCCCAGACTATAGTAGTTTAAAATAGGGCAAATTGTTGCTCCTTATTCTTAACCTTAGGCTAGTAGTAGAAAGCCACAGATTCTCATCCTCTTTAAACACAGATGCTAACTGAGCAATTTGGGTAAGTGTCAATGTCTCTTAGCCCTAGACTAGAGACTACCAACCTGAATGAACTAGACCAGTGGGGGAAATTAGAGCCCTAGCCTTCAACAAAGAGGGATTCATTGTGAAGTGGATTGATTTGGACGGATAATAATTCTTAGTTTGCAAATTCCACAGAAAAGATACAGGTAGTCCTTCATATATAAAAGTTTATTTAGTGACCGTTCAAAATTACAATGGCAGTGAAAAGTGATCCCAGTGCTCACACGATCCAAATTCAGATGCTTGGCAACAGGTCCATATCCCGGCAGTTGCAGTGTCCCAGAGTCATGTGATCCCCTTTAGTGACTTTCTGACAAGCAAAGTCAATGGAGAAGCCAGATTCACATTACAACTGTGGCAAGAAAGATCGTAAAATGGGGAAAACTCACTTAACAAATGTTTCGCTTAGCAAAATAAATCTTGTGCTCCATTGTGGTCATAATTCTAGAACTAACTGTAAGTCCAGACGAACTTTAGAATAATGTTAAAGGATCGAGGAGTGGAACCAACGGTGGTGTAAAGGTTGAAATTGTGGAGTCAATGACCTGTAGTTTCCAGGTTACAGAGAATTTTTATGTAAACATAGTTAAATACGATTGCCCGCCAAGGTTATCGAGAAACTGGCCAAGTTCCATAAACTTGGAAGGGCAAAAGAAAAAATTCTAGAGTTGAGCTGTGAATATAAATATATAGCCGTTGACTTCTCTGTAGTGTAGTTGCAGCCAATTGTTATATTTAAGTTTTCATTCAGGTCTGGGGAAAAAAATCTAATCTACAAAGTGTGTCCAAGATTGTTCAGTTAAGACAGGTGCTGAATAAAGAGTTAAGAGTTTGGAGAGTTTGAACTGCTGCTGAACATGGGTGTGAAGCTTGACAGATAATGTGCAGTGTCGCGACAAAGGAATGTTAAAAATATTCAAAATCCATTTTTTCTCTACAACATTTTTTTTTATTTGGAAAAGTTATTCCACAATTTAACCTTAACTCTCTTTTGAGTTGTTATGTGTAAGATCACCTTAGTGAATATGCTGTAACGTATGAGGAAATAGACTTGAATAAAACATGATTTTGCTACCTGAAAATATGGTAATTAGTGGCTCTCCGCAGCAGAAGGTATAAAATGCAAAAGTATAGCTACTTTCTCTGGTGTCCCTAACTGTATTTTGAGTTTATTGATTTTTTTGATAAATAGCCAGTGGCTTATATTTCCCATCTGTTTTTCTAAGATATGAATATCTTCCCTGGGAATCTGCAATGACTAAGAAAAGCTACGTTCTGCTCACAGGAGCATACCTTCCCAAAAAGAAGGGAGAAATGTAATAAAGGTTGCCCAATGACGCAGAGGTAAGCTTAAGTTGAAAACAAAATTCATTATTTTGTGCCACTATAAAGACAGTCATAAGATCATTTTGTAGGGAAAGTTTGTTGGTGACAAAAATGTAAAATACTGTGGTGTGTGAATAAAATACCATAAAGTTAATTAAAAGCAGAAGCAGGTGTTTACACTTCAAAACAACAGATGCATTCATTAAGGAAGTCACCTGCTCTGAGAGAATGCTTACATTTCTGAACTGTCTTCATATTAGGGAAAAAAAAGAAGTTATTGTTCATTCTATAGGAGGCAGCTTACATCTTTAAAGGATCTCTAATTGAATACCCTCTTTGATATGACATGGTGTAAACCACGAGAAAATTTTGGTGGTCTGCAGAAAAATCTGGAGATTATTTGAATTTTTTTGTATAATTGCATGGTTCCTGTGTGTGTGTGTGTGTGTCTTTCTTTCTTTCTTTCTTTCTTTCTTTCTTTCTTTCTTTCTTTCTTTCTTTGTTTCTTTCTTTCTTTCTTTCTTT
>JANHFO010002325.1:745775-757304 GCA_032468095.1 Pareas carinatus | reverse complement strand
TGATGCGAATCTCTGGGGGGAGGTCATTCCAGAGGGTGGGAGCCGCCACAGAGAAGGCTCTCCCCCTGGGGGTCGCCGACACTGTCTAGCCGACGGCACCCTGAGGAGGCCCTCTCTGTGGGAACGGACCGGTCAGTGGGAGGTATTGGCAACCTTTTCATTGGCAGGTACTGTGCTTACAATTTTTAGGATATTTTATTGTTGTGACCACATAAAGTAGGCAAATTTACCTATGCATACAAACTGTTTCTCAAATTTCCTGTTACAGAAACTCTTTGAATTCTGCACAACTGTGGCTTTCTTCCTGCCATGATTGTTTCTGTGTATTTTTCTTCAATCTAAATGTAAATTTGCTTTTTCCAATTCTTTTAAACATTATCTAGAGACAATAATTATTAGTAATATAATATCTATTTATTCAGGAAAAGCATATTTGAGAGATAAAATTCTCCCCGGGCTTATCAGAGCTACAGTTCCTTTTTATCTTTAGTAAAGATTTATGCCACTTAGTTTAGAGATTATACAATGTGCTGTGGTCATCTCGCAACTTAACTTATAAGCTGTATTAATAGTGATCCAGATTGATGAATTGAGCCAGTGTTCTGCCCCAGTACAGTAATTGTCTTCAGAAGCTGTTGTAAAACATAATTTTCTTTATGTTCTTTCCTAAGGTGAAAAAGACTCTATGATTTTTGACTGTACTGAACGCTATGATCCTATTACAAAGCAATGGGCAGCTGTAGCTTCAATGAATCATCCTCGTTGTGGCCTTGGAGTATGCACCTCTTATGGCACTATCTATGCTTTGGGCAAGTCTTTTGACTATTGAATCTATAACTGTTTAAGTTAGAAGCAATATTGTATTTGGGTCATGTGCTGCATTGCATGGCAGCTTTTGAGTACAAAATAATAAAAGTCTTCAAATCATGTGAGATGTCTGGTGTAAATATAGTTTCTGGTAGCCAACACAAATGTTTTCCTCAAAGATTTCAAACGTAAAGATATTGCTAAGATGCTGCTAAAACAGCTTCACCAGTTTGCTTACCACATTGTATCTTTTGTAAGATAATATATTATACATCATAGTTAAATTTAATTATTGCTGTATGCTACATAATGTTATGTATTATATTATATTTTGTTGGAGACCCAAAGCCATGTAATATTAGAACTCGTGCCACTAAAATAATATACATGTTGTGAGGAATGTTTAGGTATTATGGCTATAATCTACATTACTTTTATATCTATTATATCTGATTGTTTCAAGGATGCAACAATCCATTTACTATATAATATTCTTTACCTGCATACCTGCCTTGATTTTCAGGAGGTTGGGTTGGAGCGGAGATTGGCTCCTCTGTTGAACGTTTTGATCCTGAAGAGAATATGTGGGAAATTGTGGGCAGCATGGCTGTGCCACGTTACAATTTTGGCTGTTGTGAAATACGAGGTGAGGGATTTTGAACTTTGGGACCATTTTGCATAGTGCTAATTATGTCATAGTCAGCAGTCAGTCTGCATTTATTGTGGTTAATAACTATATTCAACATAGCAATTGTAATAGCTGCAGATGCTTTAAGTGTGATAAGCATTAAAATTTCCAGATTCAATATTTTAGATATTGTAGGAAGAGAACTACATTAGTCTATAGCAGCTAAAAATCAGGCAGAATCCAATAATAGATTAATAGGTTTTATTAAAAATCACCAATTGTAGCTTATGAAAGCTTATGCCTTTTAATAAAATGTGTTAGTTTGAAAATGTGCTACCAGTCTCCTCCTAATATATTAAACTTAAGCTGAAATCCTATTTGTTGGGAATAGTTGCAGTTGACTCAATAGGGAGTTGAATTTAGAGTAGATGTGCATAAGATTGTTCGGTTAATACGTGACCATAAAATTTGCTATCATTATAAGATTCTATGTCCTTTTCTGAAAAATAAAATTCAAACACGCTCTTTGCAATATAAAATAATTTAAAACAACTCTTATTCTGCCGAAATGAATTAATTACAATCTGTAATTTATTCAAGAGCAATCCCAATAATGAAAGCTTATTGATTTCCCCCTATAGATAGGATTGCAATCACTTTTGCATGATGGCTTCTTTGACACCCAGTGTGTTCGCCTTAGCAGTGCACTAACAGGAAATTGTTGTATTCATAGGTTTAATTTATGTTGTTGGAGGCATTGGGAATGAAGAAATAGAACTATGCTCTGTGGAAGTCTATGACCCCCTGTCTAAGCGCTGGTCTACCCTTCCTGAAATGGGCACCAGAAGGGCATACCTAGGAGTGGCTACTCTGAACGACTGCATCTATGCTGTTGGAGGGTGGAATGAAACTCTAGGTGCTCTTTCAACTGTTGAGAAATACTCTTTTGAAGAGGTAGGATTTAGTTTTCATATCAAACTATTTGTGGTGCCTTTGGGAATTTCCCCCATTTTTTTTGAATGTACTATCAGTGTGGTAACTGCTTGTTCCCCAGAATGGCACAAGCACTTAATGCTTCTGACTCTGTGTAGGAGCATTATGTAACCAAAGGAATGTCTTTCTGGGACAAGTATAAAACCTAAACTGAACAAAGTTCAAAGATAACCTGGTGATCAGAGTCAGTTTGCCAGGCCAGAAAGAATAGATTTTTCAAGGGGTCTAGGCAAAATCTGAGCAATTTCCCTTCTTCTGACTAAGGAATCATCCAGAATTTTGCTCTTGAATTCAATTCATTACATAAAAGTTAATATTTTCTGTTCTGTCTCTGCATTTGTTTTAATCTGTGAGTTTGAATAAATGCTATCTTTGTCTTCGATTGCTAAAGTACTGTATATAGCAGTACTTTACCCTGCCAATGCATGAAATATCAGCATAGTTGTTCTTATGTCTGTAGATTTGCTCTGGAAGGCAAATGTAGTATATGCAAAGATAATTATTTTTGTTGTTTAATTATCAGGAGAAATGGACGGAAGTTGCTTCAATGAAAGTCCCAAGAGCTGGAATATGTGTCATAGCTGTGAATGGCTTCCTTTATGCCACAGGAGGCAGGACTGCCAGCTATGATGCAGCTGCTCCTGTAACTTCAGATTCTGTGGAAGTGTATAACCCACATATGGATACTTGGACTGAAACTGTTAACATGATCACCGGCCGCTGTGAAGGCGGTGTGGCAGTCCTTTGAAGAATACCATGCTTTTTTTTAAAAAAAACAGGAAAAATTGAAGTGTGAATGTAACTGCTGTAAAGAAATTGAAGATTTGGGCAGCTTTTAAGAAAGTGTGTGCAGTTAGTAGAGGAATTGATTTTTAAAGCTTATCCAGAAGTCTACAACAGTTGTTACTGAAACATTTTTTATGCTTGTCTGTGGAACAGTTTGTAGACAGTTCTGACAATAGAAACTTCTTGATTTTTATCTTCTGCCATTGACATTTGGAAAATTTCTATGCTTTATCATGTTAGGAATCTCGTTTGAAGCAGAGAAAGATAAAATTGGCAAATCCATTTCAATATTTAATAGATACTATAATTTTTTAACAATCCATTATTTTTTTTAGACTTTTATGGGCTCCTCATTCTTGGGCAATAGGGGATTGGCTACTGTGATTCAGTGATCTAGTTCACTTGTCAAACTAATTCTTCCCATAGGATTTGGCAGCTTAAAGTAATACTTATTTGCATTTCATAAGTTGCCCAACCACACAACTCTCGGTGATGCATTATTTCTTTAAACTTATTTGTATATCAGATAAGAGAGAGAGAGAGAAGAAGAATTGTCATCCCAGCAGAGCATAGTGAAACCTCTCACTCGGGGAGCTCATTTTCCAGCCTAGCCCAAAGCCAGAGAAAGGACGAGGTCTTCAGCACTCATTAAAAAGAAGAAGTTCGAGTCTGTTCCGAAGGTGCTAAGAATCCATGCATTCCGGGCTGTGTCAGATGTCATTGTTCAATGACTGAGACTTAAAGCATGCTGAGTCTCTTTAAACTTACAGAAATAATGGAAAAGAAACAGTCCCTCAAACAATTAGGCCCTAAGTCATTAAGTGTTTTGAAAATGGTAACCAAAATCTTGAATTGCGCCCCAAAGCCTCCTGGCAACCAGTGCAGTTCATGAAAAGTGGCATCCCAGGGTTGTATTACGGCATGCCCGCAACTGCTCTTGCCTGCACAGTCTGGACCAGCTGAGCTTTCTAAGTGGTCTTCAAGGAACAGCCCATGTAAAGCACATTGCAGTAGTCCACACATGGGAAATCAAGGTGTGGGTGAACTCATAGGAGCCTCCTGGGTGCAGTTGGCGCTGAAGATGAATCTGTGTGAAGGCCTTTTTGGCTATAAAAGGTAAAGGTTAGCTCACACATGCGTGCTAGTCGATCCAACTTTAGCGATTATGCTCATCTCCGTTTAAAAGCTGAAGAGCCAGTGCTGTCAGAAGACGTTCCCGTGGTCATGTGGCTGGCATGACTAGACGCTGAAAGACTCATGGAGCGCTGTTAGCTTCCCACTGAGGTGGTCCTTATTTTCCTACTTCCTTTTTTACGTGCTTTTGAACTGCTAGGTTAGCAGAAGCTGGGGCAAGTAATGGAAGCTCATTCCGTTTTGTGGCGCTAGGGGTTTGAACTGCCGACCTTCCAATTGACAAGTTTGCGTCTTATCCGCTGAGCCACTGTGTCCCCTTTTTTGCCTATAGCTGCTATCTAATTTTTGAGTAATTCAATCTGGGAAAATGCAACCTCATTTAGAACTAGAGATGGAAAGTCTCTAGCTCTTTCATAAGATACATTCTCCCACAGCCATTTAGTCTTATTGGGATCTAACTCTGCTTAAGCCTGTTGTTCTCTATCCACACCCCCACAGACTCCAGGGACTGGGATAAGACCTAACTTCACTTGGTCAACTAGGTTAAGACACAGTATATAACTTTTATTATCAGCACGCTGATAGTGCCTGACCCGGTCTCAACAGAGGACCTTACCTAGTGGCCTCATGAAGATGTCAAACAAAGGGGATAAGACCACTGAGTCCTCCGACACCCTTCATTTCTCCAAGACCACCAACTGGAACGGGCTATGGAAGAATGTGGAGAACCATCACAATATCATGGCCCCAAACCTGTTGTTCCAAATGGATACCTTGATTGAGAATACTGAAGGCCATTGATAGACCAAGGAAAGTCAGGATGGTTGCACCATCCCTGCCCCAACTCTGCTAGTGTAATGGCTTATGGGAATGACCTTGAGAGATTGGGCCCAGAGATACTGACTAGCAAATGTAGGAGACAAGATAGTCTGTGGCTGGATAGTGAGGGGTGGGGCAAGACCAAGAGACCCTAAATTCTCAAGAGTATGATTATCTGGCAGCTACATTGTTGTGACACCAGCACCAAGTGGATGAACAGGCGATCTATTTGCCAAGTGCCATGATAAAACTAATGCAACAGTTTGGGCAGTTTGTCCCAGCTTGTTGCAGCACAATAGATGGCAGCTCAGTCAAAATTCAGAGGGGAACAGGATCAATTCCAGACATTCACTGCTCAGTATGAAACATTTATGGCATGCAGGTTGGTGGTGTTTCCCACTGATCAAAGTGAGCAATACTACCATTGAGGGGAACGATTTGGTGTTGGAAAACTATGAGAACTTCCATGTATAAATTCAAAGGACACTCTGGGGATCCCATGCAGAAAATTGGTGTTAGTTGAGAGATCTAGAATCTCAAGCAGGGACAGAGAAGAATAAGGTCATACTCTTAAATTTCAAACTTGAAATTTCTTGCTGGCAATGTGAAATGACTTAGTCCTGATTGACAGTTCAGAGAAGGGCTGGGGGTCCAGAATATCCCAGGGAACAGTTCAATTCTTTTGGAGCTTGACTTTTGTTATAAAGAATTGGTCAATCATGATTTTGGATCTAGGACATCAGTTGCGTTCCAAATTTTAGGATGTCCTCATCCATGTATTAAATATTGAGATATATCTACCTCACATCACTGGAGACCAACAGATAATCTGACATGATTAACAATTGTTGCAGCAATATTTAAGATGCTATATGCTATATTTCATATCAGCAAGATAATTGGACAGGTCTTGTACAGAACCTCTTGCTGAATTTGCTTAAAAGATAACCTCCTTTATTGGCATGTCCCATCCACAAATCTTAGGAACCACCAGGCAAGAAATTGCCCGTCCTTATGCAGCGGATTTCCTGCAAAGCCAAGCAGCTCAGTCTCTTAAAGGAACAACTAAATCTAGCAAAGGTTGCATATAAAAAACCAGCAGATAATACACAGACAAGAGGGAGGTAGAATTGCAGGAGGATTTGGTGTGGCTTTCTATAAAATCTCTGATTTCCACTAGACCTTCCTAGCAATTAAATTTGAAATTTATTGGTCTTTTTCCAGTGACTAAGCAAATCAGCCCAGTAGCTTTCCGTTTGCAATTGCCATCATCAGTGATAATACACCCTGTATATTGGTCTTTACTAGTAAAACAGGCACTTCCTTGTACTTCACATTTATAGACAGCACCGTAAATGAGAGTATGAGGTGGAAACAGTTCTAGACTCTAGACAGAGGAAAGCAAGTTGAAAACTTAATACACTAGAAAGGTTACCCAGATTTGGGGAGGTCATGGGAGGCAGCGATGGATATGCACTGCTTTCATGACCAATACTCTTAGCAAATGCTGTCTTTTGCTTGCAGGAGTTAAGGTGCTGACCAAACTGAACAGGAAGAGTTCTCAGATGTGGAGGGTGCCTCGAGGATAGCAGGAGACCAAGTAAAGGGCATGGAAAATGAGCAATTCCTTCCACATCAGGCATATAGAACATAGTGGGAGCGGGAAAGCAATGGATTCTCAAGCAATAGCTATTACCTTTACAGCCACTGCTAATTTATTGGCTGCCTTCTATGATTTTGGAGTTGCTGGCACAAAAGCCTAGTGATACAGCTAAGTTTGATTCTCACAGCTGACAAATCAACTTTCCCTGGGAACTGGGGGTGTGTGTGTTAGTGGTATGTAGGAATGACCTTGTGAGATTGGACATAATCCAGAACTAGATACTTGGTATGGCAAGAGTGACGCTCACCGATTTATTGGGGTGTAAAGGAAACAGAATTGTACTTTCCGACTTGAAAGGTTCTATTATTGTTACCTTGTAATAAAGAATTAGCTAACTATAGAGATAATCAAGAGATGGATCCTAGAACCTGAAATATTTTTTGAGTCTATACATTCTGATCTCAACATACCCCTCATTTAGCTTACCAATAGCTACTAGTGCCAGAACATCTTCCCACATGTTTCACCTGGAGCCCTCTCTAATCCTGGCCTGTTCCACAACTTATATAATAAACAGGGGGAAACTTTTCAATCTCCTGGCTTTGTAGCATAAAGGTGTGACCTTTGGGAGGTAAATCAACCTCATAGAAGATAATCAAAATCAAACTTTATTTTGAAAAATATAACTCAAAAGATAGTTTAACAAAACGTGTAATGTTCTCGGCAGACCACAAGATGGTGCTGGCCTGCTATAACAAGAAAAATGTCATCTGAGAAATACAGTAGATAATTTCTAATCAACAGTTACACAAAATGCTCTACATTTATAGAATAGGAATATATTTTCCAATATAAGTAAAAGAAATTAAAACAAAGGCCTAACCAGAGTAGTTATCTAAACCTTAGAGAGATAAGCTGAATCCAGAAGCAAAGTCCGCTGCCTTTGTGATCTTGGCACTTCTCCAGCTTGTAATTCCTGCTGTGAATCAGCCGCTGAGAAGATGGTGCGCTGCATTTATTTTTAGGTTTCAGGTACCAAAAACTCTTTGCTCGGTTCCTCAAAAAATCCCCTTTGTCTTCTGATACCTTTTCTGTATCTAGAGGGCAGGAGCTGAGGGAATCTGCCAAACATACATTCTAAAAAGTCTACACCTGAGAGGTGTACATTCTAACTGAAAACACTGTCTGCCATTTAGACCAGCAGGGATTCCACACTATTCTGAACGATTCACAAAATATGCATCAATATTTATGCAGACTGGTGAAAAACAAGGCTGACTCTGTCCCTACACAGAACAGCGAATGTGGATAAATGCAGAACAGTGGGTTGTAATCAATTTTAATAACACATTCTTCCTACCCATCATGAAACCTGCTCAGAAAATTTAGAATAATTATATTGGAAAGGCTTTATATTTAATCCATGCCTCCATCTGGCTTGATCCTTAATAGAACTTGAGACTTTGTAAAGCCTTCTGCTGTAAACAATTTAATAGACTGATTTTTCTCTAACAAAATGATACTTCACTTTACAAAAATGTGTTACTTGGTTGTAAGAAAGTATTAATTTAATTGCATGATCCAATTATCCAGTCTTCAATGACATTTGCCCTATTACAAGTCCAGCACCATGAAAATTCTAGTTATTTTCAAGATAAATATTTCCACTGCATTATGGTACCACAGCAATAGAAAACTAAAGTTTTAAAAATTGTCAAAATTTTGAGAGAAAGAGAGCACTTTATTAAGAGTTACAAACTAGCACAAGATTTTCATCAACAGTGTGGCACAGTTAAATTTATGTTTCTCTTAAAGGTCAAGTGCAGTCTTAAATCTTTCTGGTAATTTTTTAAATAAAAAATAGGAATCGTTTATATTGGGGTGGGGTGGGGTTTTTTTTTGCTCATACAGTAAATACCAATCCAACAATTAGCACAAGAAGTTAAAACTTCTAAAAACTGTTTAATGTAAAATATGATGTATTTTCTGTTGGTAGCAGTAGATCTATAGTTTTATGTCTAAATATTTAGAACATATTACTCAAAGTATAATAAAAGCATCCACTATGTGGTAATATCTTTGGCCCAGGATTATTTCACATCGCTGAAACAATTATTGTATTCAATTTCCTCAAAGGTATCTTACTGCCTTCATTACAAGTTAATAGTAACAAAACGTTAGCACCAATCCCAGTAGAGGCATTCATTGCATGCATGCACACACATGTTCAGACAGCATGTGAAAGCTATTAAAGCTGCTGCGCTGAGCCTTCAAAAGGATATACCACCAGGCTTTAAATGAAGCACTGCTCTACATGCTTCACATAACCCTGTTAATGACCTACCCAGAATTAATTTCCAAGAACAACGCTGTGAATTGGTTCACATTTGTACCAAATTTGATTTTTAAAAAAATAGGAGAAACAAAATTCCACTGAAGCCACACAAAGGAAAAGCAAGTAAACTAAATACCATCTGTTAAGTGTTCAGCACCAGCCCTCCTTTCTAATTTGCTTCTCTGGGGCTAGTGTTGTAAATTTAATGAATTGCATAATTCAATTATTATCTTCTGTTCTATTAATTCCCCAAATTTATTTCATGCATTGTGAATATTGTTTCCATTCTGTATTCTCACAGGGCTCTGCATTTTGTGTGTGTTACTTAGAATCTTTTGATTCCCCTAATTTAAAACTTAGATATTTTTCAGGATATAAATCCAAATAAATTAATGTGATGAATATAGCAAATGCAGACACTAGAGTTAAAACTACTATCAAGGCTCTAAACCAGCTAGGATAGGAGGGAAGAAGGACCAAGTCATTATTCAGGGCTATCATTAAACCTATGATAACCATGACTCCAGCAGCAGTGAGATCTTTACAAAGCAAGGTAATCCAGGCTATTAAAGGAGGAACTATACTGTTACCCAAATTAAGCCAGTCGGGTTTTGCAGGACTTCCTTCTGGGAGAGTAAATCCCCACCTGACCCCTCCTAGGAAAGACAATATAGAGGCACCATATGCAATTTGAGCAAATGCCAACTCGGGGTAGGAAGCTTTCTGGATCGCCATTACTAATGGCACTGAAACAAATGGAAATAATACTGAAGCTGCAACCCAAATGGCAGGCTTTGGAGACTCCTTGAGTGATGCCAAGTCAAACAGTCGAGTATCCTGCTTATCAGATGTAATGTCTGAAGGCCTTTTTTTGTTCCGGCCACAAGCAGAGGAATGGAATCCCTGGATCCTAGTTGTGCATGAAGACGCCTTTTGAGATAGTTCTAATTTTGGCAGGAAACTCTGACGGTATTCAAGAGGAAAGCAGCAAGATTTATTCCTAGGCTGTAGAAACCTTTGAAGGTGTATTATCTGCAATAGCAAATAAAAATAAATTCATGTCACTGAAATGTATGAGTTTAAATCTGCAACTGCTATACATTTTGCATCAAACTTATTTTTTACCTAACTGTCTTTAGGATACTATATAACCCACTCTTATTTGGGATCTGCAATAGATTCCCATTCAAGGCATAAAGCATCAGGAATTCAAATACAGTTTACTAATGCTTAAAATGACTGAAGCAGAAAAATAGGGATGATAAAAGATTCAAATTCAAAACAAGCTGTTTTCATTCACAGGAAGTCTTTGGAAGCTGTTCAAATAAGACAGTCTTTTCAAATTCAGAATATTTTCCACATTTCTAGTATCTTTTCAGAGAACATATAATGTCTATGTCTTCACTGCACTGTATGTACCTGAAATGGACGATGTGAATATTGTCATATTTCCCAGTACCTACATTTATAATGGAAAAGTATTTTTCTCTCTATTCATAAATTACTGCATAACACCATACTATATATTTTAGTACTATTAATAAATGTAGAACATATTGATTTTATGCCTTCATTCTGATAAAAATAGAGTTTTAAGAGAATCTAATTTAAAACAATCTCTTTTAACATGTAAGGGAATCATAACTGGACACATTAAGTATTTGGGGGGCATTTTCATACTTCACAAAAGCTACAAAACAAACTATTGACATCTCTCTGGGAAGACAAATATTAGGATTATCTTCTTTTATCACAGTGTAATAGAAGTTGTTCTATTTTTTAAAAATCTAAAATTCCAATTCAACTGTCTGGGAGAATTTTACCTTGGAAGAAATTTGGAAACCACGTTGTTGTATAAAACAGAACATTTTCATAGACCTTAAAAGACAGAAAAGGTTAGGTGGTTAACATTAGTTTATCATGCATGAATATTGAGTGATATTTTTCATATCACTAAAATATACTATAATGAAACAATCTTTTTTTATTTAAAAGTTTTATAAACACATACATAGTAATATAAAAAAATAAAACAGATACAAACATTGAGCACTTTTATAAAGACTGATTTATAAAGAAATTTAAAGCAGAAGTGGAACATTTAAATCTGTACTTTTTAAATCCTTTCCCCTTCTCTTAAAAAGAAACGTAAATTAAGGAAGCTTTCAACTGGTGAATTTTATACCTAAAAGAAAAAGAAAAGATTGATTTCCAAAGAACTTTAAAGTGGAACATTTAAATCTGAACTTCGTAAATTCTTTCCCCTTCCCTTAAAAAGAAATACTCAAAAAGAAAAGACTGATTCATAAAGAAATTTAAAGCAGAACATTTTAATTTGGACTTTTTTAAATTCTTTCTCCTTTTCTCAAGTAATGAAAGCCTTTGTTCAAAGTGGAAGTGCTTGTTATCAGTTTAAAGCTACTG
>JANHFO010002325.1:691477-709408 GCA_032468095.1 Pareas carinatus | reverse complement strand
CTGAGTCCTTCGAGAGAAGGGCGGTATATAAATCTAAACAAACAAACAAACAAACAAACAAATAAATAAATAAATAAATAAGGCAAAATGATTGCATGCAAGCATTCTTTAATCTTCTGATCATGTTTCTCAGTCTTGAAACCTGCATAAAGTTTGAATTGAGGTACAGTTTACCTTAAAGAAAGTACGATTTCTCCAATTTTGTGGTTCTCTTTCCAAAATATTCGATGAATTTCTGTGATACCGCCTCAACATGAATAGAACAAATTATTTCATTGACAAGACATAAGCAACAAACAAATTTTAATATTTAAATCAGAGTCCCCAGACTGTAGTTTTGCAGTTCTTCACTTGAGCTTTCAGAGATAAAATGAGGAGCAAAGCCCAAAATATGTTTTGATCAGTACCCCCACTGTCTATACAAGGTTTATCAATGTAAAAAATAGTGACACCCCCACCTTACATCCAATTGTTCATAACCCCCAAGGAGATACCAGCCCACAGTTTGAGAACCTTGCCTTGGTGGTTTTTTACCCCCATTCTCACTTGCTTTAACTACTCCATTTAACTCTTAGCTTATCTTGCTTTATTGACGTATTCACCTCCTACAGAGTAATATTATAAAATAATGAATTTTCTTGTGCTTAAGAAGGAATAAAATCTCTTTTCCTCCATAATGACATCTTTAATCCAGTCTTTTCTATTTATTTTTTATCTTTTCCATGCTAGATTACTGAAAGCAATGGGATGGCAGGAATATCCAGAAAATGATGAGAATTGCCTTCCCCTCACAGAGGATGAGCTCAAAGAGTTCCAAATAAAGTCAGAGCAGGTATGTTCAACTATCTATCTTTTAGCATCATTTTATTTTGTAACTCACATGTCAAAATCTGAGAACATTGACTACAATAAACCTATGAGGTCAAAATTAAATAATTTTGTTTTCGTGCATCTGACAACAATTAATAAATGTTGAGTTTATTTTGAATGAAAAGAGAAACAAGTATGAAAATTTTCTTTCCTTTCTCTCTAGCTAAGAAGAAATGGCTTTCGGAAGAGTGAATTTCCTCGAGGCCAAGGTGGCAGTCAACTATTCTCCCACTGGAGAAGCACTTTTAAGACAGAGTTTGAAGAGTCAGATACAGAAACAAGTAGCAGTGAAACTTCTGACGACGATGCCTGAAGATGGGCACCAAAAATCCATAATATAAAACCAACCCAGCAAACTCAGTTTGTAGTTCAGCACATAAATGTTTGGGGTTCGAATGAAGCAGAGTTTATTCTATCTCAAGTCTGTTCAGTTTTTTATTGTTGAAAACTTCATGCACAAGGGAAAGAATTATATCCCAAAGAAGAAAGCTATTGGCTTACTACTTTTTGATTTTGCCCTTCTGTGCTTCATAGAGAACAATCCATTCCGCCTTCTGGAGCAAGGCATGGGTTCAGTCTCATCAGGAGCAAGATGCAAAAGACTTAAGTTGGGCAACCACAAGCTTCTCATACTGCCGTCCACATTGCAAAATGTTGTGCGGCAATAATGTGCTAAAACAATCATTGTCAATGACAAAATGGCTACGGAAGTTCTAATTGTGTTAAATTAATGCTAATAACATGGAACTTTTTTATTTTTTGGCGGCTCGGGGAGCTTCATCACTTAACCAGGCGTGTTTGGTTTTTCTTTTTTGGGGGGTACAGCTGTAAAATATTTGGATATAGGAATTGTTTGTGTTCTTGCAACCTTGATATTCAGGGTGGATTGTTAAAATATAAAATTTTTGTGGGATTTCAAAGATTAAGATTATTTTGATAACATTATTTACAGATTTAAAAAAGTGACTATCACATTGAGTCTGTATGAGGGGGAAAACTACTGCATCAAAAGATAACTAACTTGGAATAAATATTTTGCATCAGTTTGCCAATTCTGAGTCTGTCATTTCTCAAGTTACTGGTTTAGGTTTCTTAAAGAAGACTTTAGTGTATAGAAGTAATTTTTCAAAAACAGACCTAATTTGCTTGTTTCCTGATGAATAAATGAATCACTCCAGCCCTATACGTAGGTCTATATCAAAAAAACATGTGTATAAAACAATATGAATTCCTCAATTATGAAAATATTCACATTAAGTAAATAATTGATAAATTGGGCAGTGATTATCTTTATATACATCTAATGTTTAATTTCTGATATAGTACACAGGGAGCATGGAAGTATAGTGTGTGTGTTGCTTTTGTCAAGATTCGCTAACTTCTAATATTTTAAGTTTTAGCATTTGGAGATTTCAAAAATTGGTTTTCCATCAAGTGAAGTTTGGTTTCTGTGACTTTCGGGCAAGTTTGTGTAATTTTCTTCGGAATAATATAGAAGCCATTGCTTTTGCCTTCTTCCAGGATGCTTTTTTCCACTTTTAAATCTAGGCTATAGTTGTGGAATTTTCTGGTAATTTTCTATCCAAATAATACCCAGGTGCAACCCTTATTTTGAAGATCATTCAAAGTTGGCTATAATTAAATTTCCACAGAAGAGATTTTTATGAGCACATGCATACTTTAGTCTGCCAAATCTCCCAGACTATACTGGCATATATCCATAAAGTGCAGCATAATGTTATATAATGGCTGGCGTCCAAAGCATTACATTCCTGATGGTCAAAGAACAAGAAGCTTAATAGAGCCCACTGATCATTTTAGGACACCAAAGGGGTTTTTGCTTTAAAAAAAGTAATAAATTTGCCAAGCTAGCAGTCATTAGGATTAAAGAAACACCAACAACCTACAAAGTATTTAATTTGTAGAGTCAGTCTGACTACTGTACATAATAGAAACCAATATATCTCAATTTCATGCAACACTCTACTTGCCAGCCAGGCAAAAAACATCTGTATGATGCAAGTATTTCAAATTGCATGTTAAAATTATAGTGGGATATGGAACATTCTTCTGTAATTGTGTTTGGACTAGTTTTTTTTAATGTTGACAGTGCTGCATTAGTAAACAGTTCTGTATCCTAAGATCATAATAAAAGCATTTATATTCATGCATTATTCCAAGTGCTCATAGACTATGTCACAAGGATTGCATAGTAAGCACTATACATAAAAGCTCCTGAAGTAATTAGTCATAAACCTCCAAACATACCTGTAGCTGAAAAACCTTTTAACAAGTGGAACGCACAAACTACTTCCATGGCATAAAAAGTGTAGAACGTAATTTTAGAACCTTTCTGAGAGAAAACAGCAGAACATCAACATTCCTTTGCTCATGAACGACCTTAATTGCAGTGCTTGAATTGAGAACAGCACCAAGCAACAAAAAACCTATTACAAATCCTGTTTCAATACTTGAAAGTACATGTTAATGTGAGAGAAAAAGCCATTTGTGACTAGGAATATTTTTAATGACCAGAAAATGTCCAGGTTTTTTATAGCAACTATAAACAAAAATGGTCTGATTCTTATTTTATCTTTTAGAGACAATAATAAAACTGTTTTCTCTTTCAAAATAAAGTAGTATTTCAAATGTGGATAAAGTACTATACAGTTTATAAACTAGTTGTTCATTTTGGAATACTGAGATGAAAATGAATTAGGGATTGTAATTAGCAAGATCCTTTCTTTGTATCCTTAATATGGTAAAAAGCAATTCATATGCAGGTATTCCTCGACTACCACTATTGAGCTTGAAATCGCTGCTTCTAAGCGAAAAGGTTGTGAAGTGAGTCTTGCCTCAGTTTACTATGTTTCTTGTTAAGTGAATCCCTGCACTTGTTAAGTTACTAATCTGGTTGTGGAATGAATCTGGATTCCCCACTGACTTTGCTTGTCAGAAGATTGCAAAGGGGGGATCGCATGACCAGGGACACTACAATGGTCATAAATATGAATGAACTGCCAAGCGTCCAAAGCTTGATCATGTGACCACAGGGATCAACAGTCAGGTGAAAAACAATCAAATCATTTTTTTCAATGCCATTGTAACTTCAAACAGTCACTAAATGAATGGTTGTGAGTCAAGGACTACCTGCAATTGGTTTAGCATTTATTGAGAAATAAATTATATAAAGTTAATATATATATATAATATATATAGCATATGTGCTAGACTTTTGCTAATGTCTAGTTATCAGAAATACACATACAGTAATTATGTCCCTAGTTAAGGGAATGGTTGAAGAAAGTGTAAGAAATTAAGACAAACTTAAGAGGAATATTAGCATCTGATTAGGAGAAAGTACATCACAATACCACAAATATATCAGCTTAACTAGAGCAAAAGGCATTCTGTATGCAGCAACATGAAAAATTTCATTCATGGGATCAAAGATAAATTTCCATCAATTTAATCATGGCAAATGATGAAAAAGAACAGGTACTAAGGAATTGCCGTTCCAATATTCTGCAGGGAAAATGACCCAGCTACACAATACAGTGCAGAGCATCTGCTGTCTCCTACTTAAATGCTACCCAGGTCTAGCCCTAAGCTTTACCACTATGGGACAGGAGCTTCTAACCACTTGCACTCGCTATAACTAGCGACGGCTTGCTTATTAATATTTATAAATGGTCATTTTAGATTAAGGGGCTAGTTGAGGGCAAAGGCAGATCTTCCGCTAATGTGAAATGGCAGAAGAAAACAAATTTCACTTCCAAGACACAGTCTAGTGTTAAAGAGGCTACCAGACCTCAGCTGCCAAAATCCAGGGGGCTACGCTGTGCTGTACTCGATGGCGAAGAGTTGAACCTGTTTACAGCGATCGCCCCAAGACTTGGCAGTCCAGGTGTAATAGCTCCATCAATAAGCTACACTCGGTATTAGTTTACAACCCTCTATATGCTTCGTTGAATGTTGCTTTTAACCTGTTTCACATCTCCCTTTTGCACTGTGTCTTGCCCCTTAACCCCGTGCAGAGAATGGATCGTCTGGGGGAAACCTCCCGTTTCAAGCAGCAACGTTACTCTCAAAAACAATCCCTCCCAAGTAACAACCTTACAATCATAAAGAATCTGCAGTCCGTCCCCGTGTTGAGCAATTGAAAAAGAAGTTGAGTACACCTAATTAGCTTTTTTTCCCCTTTTTGGCACAAGCCATAAAGTGGCCACGCACCCTACTGAACGTCCAACCTCCACCCACTTCCTCCTGTCTTAATGTCCCATTTTAATGACGTAACGGTGCGCGTCGGCTGAGAGCAGAGACTTTCTGCCGCGAGACTTCCCGTGGAGCAAACCGTCCCGAAATGCTTTGCGTCCTTCTTTTTTGCAAGCGGCGCCTCGGAGCAGGATGGGTGAGTTGCTGGCGGGAGAGAGACGCGGTGGTTTCATCCGCCGCCATCCGCCTCGGTAGACATCCCCGCGGAGCTGCCGGTCGGGTAACCGGGAGGAAGACGCGCACTCCGTTTAAACGCGTGTGGTATTGTGGTTGGTTTTGTGTAGCAGTTGTGATTAGGGCCGCTTCGGATCCGGATGCCGCTTCGGCCTGGGCCGTGTCGCCGCAGGGGCCGCCTCTTCTTAACGAGCGAGGGGCCTGCTTGCAGCGAACGGGCTTTTCTCGCCCGGAGCCCCTTTTTGCCCCTTTGCCCGGCGTTGCGATGATGAAACCTGTTTCCACTGCTGCATTCAAGGCCGAGTATGCCATGCGGAAACCTACCTTGGAGAACTGAGTGGCGCCGGGCGCGGGGACCGCCTCCGAAGCGTAGAGGGACCACCGCACTTTTATGCGTCTACATCTCTGGGTTTTTCTCTTCACCCAGGTATCTCCAGGGATAATTGGCACAAACGCCGCAAGACCGGAGGGAAGCGGAAGCCCTACCATAAGAAAAGGAAGTATGAGTTGGGGCGACCTCCTGCCAATACCAAAGTAAGTGCGCTCAATTGGGGGTGTGTGTGTTTGGGAACAGTTGAGACTACTCTCGTTATAGAAGTAAAGTATTTAAGGGGCGTGTGTTTCCTAAATAATGTGGATTATTGCTTTCGGCCAACTGGGAGACCCTTTCCGGGCGGAAGGAACAAGGGGAAGCTTAACTTCAAGTATGCCTTGTTCAGGACTAATTCGGAATACTGTATTAATAGCAGATAATCAGAAGTGTGTTAATTCCAAAATAATGTCCAGGTAAAGGATAAATGAGGTTTTATATGATATGTCTGCAACAAAGCCGTTTCTCTGATATAGTATGAGTTAATCACAAGTGTTTTTATAATCAGTGTGCCCCTAAATTTAATGGCAATACTATTTTATACATAGAAGTGATTGGTGTTTATGTGTGAAGCAGATATAAGTTACTTTAGGTATACCCAAGTGTTGGGTATGCATTGTGAAATGCTTAATCAGGGGCACCATGTCTCTTTAATTAATTTGAAATTCCTGTAATCCTTAAAAGATGTGAAATAAACTCAAATCCAGAGTTAACTTTGGCCATGTCGTGATAGTTGAATAGTGCTTTAGTTTGGCAATTCTGTTCCCTAATGGTGGAGGCAACTGGAGTGATGAGAAGTACACCTTAGGTGGATGTGTAGACTGTTCTGGTCTTCATCACAATCACCAATGCTAGGGGTTGTCATAGTTACACTGACCATGTTGCCATGTAGGACATTTGAGGCAAAATTTTAGTTCCATGAATTGCTGTGTTTGAATAAACCCTGTGGTACTTTGTTGCAGATCGGTGCCAGAAGAATTCACACAGTAAGAGTTCGTGGTGGCAATAAAAAATACCGTGCTCTGCGTTTGGATGTTGGGAACTTCTCTTGGGGATCTGAATGTAAGTGTAAAGTAGATACTCTGTAGAATATTAGTTCTGAGGGGTTAATGGCGTAGAAGCACAAATAAGAAAACTGTGATGATAACTTTGACCTTAAGAGAGCTTTGGTGAATTCCTAGCTCTCAGTGATAAGAATGTCATAGTTACCCTGAGTATCTGTATTGTTGCTCTAGGGGTATTAAAGTTGAGACAGATTGTTTTTATAAGTTTGCAAGGTGTACTGTTCAAGACTGGTAAAAACTGAGGGTTGAGATAGATATAATGAAAAATATTAGCTAATTTTTAAAAAGTAGCCAGCACAGATTTAAAGGCTGTTGTTCAGTGATCAAGAGACAATTATTGTAGATGGCACAAGTATAAAAATAACCATACAATAAATATAAACGTGCATGTTTGGTTTGCTAGTATTTTGATATTTTTTAGCATTCAAGCAATCCTTTGCAGGCTTGCTTAAGAGCATAGCTTTTGTTTCTACTCTGATGTACTTAAGTTGTCAGTTCTTAATTCTACTATTAAATTTGTTTGGTGAAGTTTATACTCCACTACAAATTCTGTATTCAATTTTGTATTTGTTACTGAGCATGGAGCTATGAGAACTTTATTGGGGCCACTGGAGAAGATGCTGTAATAATAAGATGAACAAGATTGTTTTTGTCTTTTCTAATTAGAGTGCTGATTATGATGTTTTGCAGATATATTTGGGGGGGGTATACTGTTGTGAAACAAGCTTGCGCTCTTTTGCATCATCATCAGTGATATGCACATGTGTATAAAGGAGGCAAGATTGTGTTGCAGGATCATCGTGCTCTTTGCAAATGCATCCATATTTTCCAATCATTTTAGTTTGAAGTTTGGCATATCTTGAAGTTTGTAAATCTATCTTTTAGGAAGTAGTCAAAATTTGCTACTGCATTATAAAATAGACTTTATACAGATCCTGCACAGTGTATGAAGGTCTATTTTTATGTACGCATATGATTCTTCTACCATTCAGTTATTTTTTCTCTTGAAAGATAAATACCTTTTGTTACAGGCTGTACCCGCAAAACAAGAATAATTGATGTAGTATACAATGCATCCAATAATGAGTTGGTACGCACAAAGACCCTGGTCAAAAACTGCATCGTTCTCATTGACAGCACACCATACCGACACTGGTATGAAGCCCACTATGCCTTGCCCCTTGGGCGCAAAAAGGGTGCCAAGCTGGTAGGTAACATATTACTCTACTCTAAGTTTTAAAATATTTTGTCTTCTGATGATGATATCGTTATCCAGTTCTGCTTCTGAAGGACAGTGATGGCATATCTAGTGATCTGAAGGAGACATGAGACCGAGCTATGTAGAGTCATCTTCCTATTTAGAGCATCTTAGTGCTGAGGCAGGAATGCAAATGTTTTAAATAAAAGGGATTCTATAAATTATTGTTTGTAGATTCCAGGTCGGAAAATGCTTGTAGTCTGTTATCCCATCAGTGCTCAGATATCAGTCTACCTGGAAATTGTTTTAAAGTAGCAAAGAATTCAGCACACCGGTCATGCTGTGTATTAGGACTATGCACAAAACCCAAACAAATAGGTTGCTTCAGTAATTCTGTCAAGCTATTCTGGGTAGACTGCAGTTTGGCAAAACCTAAAACATTTCTGATTGCCCTTGGTATTCTCTGAAACAAATTCAATGAAGTTGGTGGAGTGAGTAGGACAAGACCTATGCACCTCACTTCTGTACCTCTTCCTCCATGTGTCCTATTCCCAGCACCTTCCCTTGACTGCCAGTATCAGTGTGTTTATTCACGTACTGCACATTTAATTGGTGCTCTCTTATTCCCAATTCTTTCCTGACTACAAGGAAGTGTTCGTTGCTGGCGATTGAAAAGTAGAGAAAAAAAATGGTGCTTGGAAAATGGGGGAGATAGGCTGGTTGAATAAACTGCTGTTCAAGCTGTGGAAATTGGCAGTGACCAAAGCTAATCTGACTTGGCAGGATATTCAACCAGATAGGATGGCCTCTCCCACCTTACGTCTTCCCAGTGGCTTCTTTCCCTTTCCACTTATGCACGTAACACATTTTGATCTAGGCATAGAATGAGTTGTCTTTTTTATGTGCAGAACAGTTTATACACAAAATGCTTTGTACAATGCTAGTTTTTGATTTTACAACCCCAAAATGTGCTGAATGTTCCAGGTGTTTATGGAATTATGGGAAATAACAGCCAGTTATACTTCTGCTTTTGTTCCAGACCCCCGAGGAGGAAGAAATTTTAAACAAAAAGCGTTCAAAGAAAATTCAGAAGAAGTATGATGAGCGGAAAAAGAATGCCAAAATCAGTAGCCTCCTGGAAGAGCAGTTCCAACAAGGAAAACTACTTGGTAAGATGTGAAAAACTAAACTGAACTTGCTAGGTACAGCAGAAGCCTTTTACAGATGCACAATTTTGATAATTTTTATTTATTTATTATTAAATTTATATACCGCCCTTCTCCCAAAGGACCCAGGGCAGTGTACAGCCATCTAAAAAGCTATATAATACATTGTTTAAAAAGCAGTTTAAAAGTATTAAACCTAAGGCTGCTAATTCATCCATGAAAACATTAAAATTTAAAACCCGTTAGACCCGCTAAAACCCACTAGTACCCTCTCCCCAAGGAACCGCCACAGAAAAGGCTCTACCTCTGGGGGCTGCCAGCCAGGATTGTCTGGCTGACGGCACCCGGATGAGACTCACTCTGGGAGCGAACTGGTCTGTGGGATGTAATTGTTGGCAAAAGGCGCTCCTGCAGATACCTGGGCCCTATGCCATGGAGCGCTTTAAAGAATATAACTAATACCTTGAAACGTACCCAGAAGGCCACAGGAAGCCAGTGCATAATCTCCCGCACGGCTGCATTCTGAACTAACTGCAGCCTCCGAATGCGGTTCAAGGGGAGCCCCATGTAGAGAGCATTGCAATAATCCAGCCAGGAGACAAGCGCCTGAGTACCTGTGCAAGGGACGTCCCGATCTAGAAAGGGGCGCAACTGGCGAACCTGGTAAAAATTATGTGATGTGACTACTATATAGGCACAACAGCTTGCTTAGTGACCATTTGAAGTTACGATGGTACTGAAAAAAGTGATTCATGACCATTTTTCACACAATCATTGCAGCATCTCCATAGTCGCATGATCAAAATTCAGCCACATGGACTCATATTTATGACTGTTACAGTGTCTCAGGGTCACGTCGTCCCTTTCTGCGACCTCCTGGGAAGCAAAGTCAATGGGAAAACCAAATTCACTTAACAAACGTGGCAAGAAAAGTTGTAAAATGGGACAAAATTCACTTAACAAATTTCTCACTTGGCAACATAAATTTTGGGTTCAATTGTGGCTGTAAGTTGAGGACTACCTGTAGAGTTGACAGAAAGTGGCAGCTTTATTCTAGGGCAGGATTTACTTGTTTGAACTCTTGGAATAATATTTAGCTGGAGAATTGTTAGAGCCTTTTCCTACTTCTTACTACTTTATATAAGTTAGAACCAGAAATTCAAGTGTCAGGTGATCATGACATCCTGCATAATTGACCAGGGACTTGAAGTTGACCTTGTGATGAAAACTTTGACCAGTTCTGCTGCTGAATGTGAGTGGTGACATTTCAAGTTCTGAAGGTAACTTCATCTGTGGGGTGAACGTTAAATTTTTAAAGGCCTACACCTTGTGAGAAGATGACTATAGTTGTGTTAATATGGAGTTAATAGCAAGAAAGTTTTTTGCATGTAAAGTAGTGTGTTCACTAATCTTAATTGATATTTTCCCCTTTAATTTTTTCCTTTCCTTTTTCAGCTTGCATTGCCTCCAGACCCGGACAATGTGGCCGAGCGGATGGCTACGTTCTGGAAGGCAAAGAGCTAGAATTCTATCTGAGGAAGATCAAAGCCAGAAAAGGCAAATGAACACATATTGTATCTTAACAGGCTTAATAAATATCTCAGTCTTGTTATAAATGATTAATGTGGTTATTTATGGGCATTGGGACAAAGTATAAGTGGTTCGTGCTAGAATGGAATTTATACAAATATTGTGGACTGTACACCTTGTGTTGCGAAATTGGTTTAGTCTGGTGCTCAATGTGTTCCTTGTAGGCCAAATTATGACTTAACTGCAGCTCCAAGAAAAGCAATATGATTGAGATTTCTCTCACTTTTCAAAAATACTTGAACCTTATGTGATATTAAACTATTCAACTGCTGAGGTATAAGTTGATAGAACAACTGGACAAACATGTAAGCTAAATTGGGCAAATGGGATACACTAAGCAAATCTAAATGTTGCTCCTTCGTTGAAAGAACTATTTAGCGTGCAGCTTAATATTTTTCAGTCCTCTCATTTTTCTCCTTAGGTCACAATCTTAAAAATGTTACTGAAGAGTCAGTTTCACTTTAATGTGATTTACTTCTGAATAAACAAGATTGTGCTGTTGAATTCTCTAATTACATGGATTCCAATGAAATTAAGAATTATTATTAACACAAAGTATCTTCCTAGTTGAGTATTTGGCTCATCTGAATTTTACTATTCTTCAGATACCTGCATAGTAAACAGTTGTACTACACACACTTTTAAAAGATTATTTATTAATCACAAGGTATAAATTTGGTTAGGGCATTGAATGTATACATTAAAGAAAATACATATCTCTAAATACACCTGGCACAAAGAACTCAGAAGTCTAAATACAGAAGGCACAAAGAACTTCTGAGTTCTTTGAAGTTCAGAGTAACGTGTTAGGTTAATTTTGAGTGAAAAGGGGTATATGACCAAATAAATGGCAATGCTTGATCTTGCTGTGCCCTAGTCCTGTTTTAATCTGGGGTTTAGATTGGTTTTAAATATTTTAGTTAATTTTATGATTCAGATGGAAGTCATTTTATTGTTTTCCCCATCTTAATTAGGCCTTATTTAATGTTTTTGATGTGTTTTGTTGTTCTGTGTTGTACTGTGTTTTTATCTGGCCTATCAGCCGCCCTGAATCCTTTGGGAGAAGGGCAGGGTATAAATAAAATTATTATTATTAAATATATTTTTTACTTCTCTAGGAGTTCAGAAATTTATCTCACTGCAACCATACTTGCTTATCCATATGCCGGTGAAAATAGGAGGGATCTGTGATAGGTAAAAATACAACTTTTGAATCTCCGCAGTTGCTCAACAAATAATTGCAGCCAAAAATCGTGATTATCTGTTGATCTTAGGTAGAGGTCTGCTCAGTACTGCTGATGTTGTCATCCAGGGATCCTATCACAATAATGGGTATATCTTTTCTCTCCGTTTCTGCACTGTGAGGAGCACAGGTCTCACTACTTGTGATTTCCTCATCCTCGGTCTCTTCCTCATCAATACGGCCAACAGCCTCTGGATCTTCTCTGCGATTGGAGTTGGGACTGGCAGAAGAAAAGATACCCTCAGATCTCAAGCGCAGTAACTGAGGGTGGGAAATCCGGTTGCCCTTCCCAAAGTTTTTGAGGCTGATTGCTGGAGAGGCAGCAGCAGCATAAAAGCGGTTGAGCAAGGGTGTCTGTACGCGGTTCATGCTGGGTGAGGCATCAACCTGCTGATTCTGCTCTGGGTCCTCACTCATCCTACACAGAAGGGAAAAGACGATTCAGTACAACTGGAGGATATGACAAATTGTGATAATTCATAATTTCATGCCAACTGGCCAATTGCAGGGATTATGACTTGGTATATATAATGTGGGAAGCAGTAAATTGACCATAGTTTACTGATATAAGTACAAATTCACTGAATTAAGTACCCTGACTAAGCCAAGTGATACAAAAAAAATTATGATCTAACTTTGGCTAAGTAACTCCATTAGCACAAGGGTTCCCATGGGCCTCCGAAGCAATGGACAAGCACTTGAAGAACCATTCCCTCCACCGCCGCAAAGTCCGGTTTGCAGAATCAAAAAGGTTCGGGATCCCTGCCTTAGCATACTAAAGGGAGTGCTTGAGATTTAATTTAATTAGATTTAATTAGATTTATATACCGCCCTCCTCCCGAAAGACAGGGCGGAGATGATTCTTGGCGAACTAAGGAAGAGCAGATCTAAAGCGGAGCATCTACCTGTCCTATACACTGCCACCTGTGCACGGTGTCTGAGATTTCACATAATTCCATGTGCTCTTAGTGCCATTCTAGTAAATGTAGAATTTGCTTTCATGCAGAATTTGTTCTTATTTGCAGGAACAGATTATGCCTTATGTGAAACTTCAGTATTAGCTATATTTCTGTGCCAGTTTAACATTAGTTGCACAGCTAGGGTTCTGTCATTTAATTTCTCTTGTGACATTTAATTACAGGTAGTCCTTGATTTATGACCACAATTGAGCCCAAAGTTTCTATTGTTAAGCGAGACATTTAAGTGAATTTTGCCCCATTTTACAATCTTTCTCGTCCCAATTGTTAAGTGAATCACTGCAGTTGATAAGTTAGTAACACTTGTTAAGCAAATCTGGCTTCCCCATTGCTTTTGATTGTCAAAAGGTGATCATATGACTTTGAGACGGTATGAGTCAGTTGCCGAGCATCCGAGTTGAACATGGGGATGCTACAAAGGTAAGTGTGAAAAACAGTCATAAGTGACTTTTCAGTGCTATTGTAACTTTGAACAGTCACTAAATGAAGTGTTGTAAGTTGAGGACTACCTCTATTTGATTTAATTGTATAATGGCTAACTCAAATAAGCAGCCTGTGCCATATAGCATTATGGACTGCTTTTTCCTTCATAGATGACTTTATACTAGTTTCTGATCCCTAAGCAAACCATTTCCTCCAAGAGTGATACACAAGCTGCTCTTGAGTTACAATTCCCATCGTCCTGAACTTCATGGACATGGTGGTTATAGCTTATGAAAGTGAGAATTCAATGATATCTTGGAAGGAAGATGTGAGTGGACACATGGGATTGTAGGAGAACTGTGCTAGTCTGGTTAAAATTTAGTCTGGTCCGTCAGTTAAAGCAAGCTGCCGGCCATGGAAGTTTATGTCTTTTAATAACATTTATTAGTTGGAAAAAGTGTAAACAGATTCCATCTGAGTATCTAGGAGAAGCTTAATTGCATCAATTTGGTTTCCAACTTGTATGTCAACAAATTGCCCTATTACCCTCCTTGTTGATGCTTTCATGGATGCCACTCATGCTGTTCATTCCCCTTGAATGTCCTTAAAATTTATTTCAAGCGGAAACCTCCTTGCCCCCAAACTGCCAACGTGCAGTTATTTAGAAAATTAGAAATTTTCCAGGATAGGAATTGGAAAGAATAAACTAACCTGCTTAGACACATGTTCCAAACTTTTTGAAGGCATGCATGAATGTTCATATGTTACAAGATAAATGATCAAGTTATCAATTTGGGTAAGGAGGTTCAGAAAGCCCAGAGGCTATGATTCTACCAGGTAGTGTGTCATATTTGTTAGCCTCAATAGGTAATTGTTTGACGACAAACTTATTTGGCAGCTGAACTTACCGCATATCAAAGGTGGAGCCCATGAAGGAAGGTTTCAGGGTTTCCGCCATTGTGGCCATTGTGTAGGGTGGTTGAGCTGTAGATTCATTCCAGTATTTGTCCTTCACAGTTGGGGGCAAGTTCTGGTACATATCATCCACTGAAAGCAAGGATACCTAGCCAAGCCGAAGAGAATTGTTTTTGAAGAGTAGCTGGTGAAACTCTGAATGTCTATTGATTACTGTGCTTTAATGTTAAGATTCAAATCTTTAGTTTGCATAATTGTCCCCTTTACTGTCCACTTGCACAAAGTTAGAAAAAAATGAAAAGCAGATGTTTGGATTCGGGGCAATTTTTGTGGCTGTCCTAATCAACAATGCCCTCCAGTTTATTGAAGTTATTCTTACGATAGATTTTCAGTGCTATTTTGCCATACTGTCTGAAATTAAATATGTCTGAGATCATCAGGTTGAGAAAGGCTGGGATTATTACTCAGATTTCCCAGATTAATTCCATGCTCTTGTAACTGCTATATGGATATTTTGAATCATTAGCAATAGCTAACATCCTGGTGCACCGGTTTCTAGACAAGGTATAATTTGTGCATCATCTAAATAGCGTATTTCCTATTTCAAGCATTTATATAAGACTCACCTGAAAGTTTCTGTCTATCAATTTATTAGTTTCAAAATCATCATCGTCCTCTCCAAAGGGGTTAATTATTTGTTCAGCCACCTATGTGGAAGGGAACACCTATTCAATATTTTGAAGATAGCTGTGAATCTGCTTTAAATGAACTGCATTTTTGTAAATTTTAGTCTAACAGAAAGGCTAGTAGCTATTGTTGCAAGAATATTACTGTACCTGAACAGTTCAAAGGCATTCTGTTAAACAAATAAATGAACATTGTATAGATTGTGATGCAACCTGAAAACATTAAAGAGCTGAGCTTCACCAGCTACATCTTGTTGCCTGAAGAGGAAAGGATAGTTGATAGATTCAACAAACTTTCACTGGGAAAAGTGTGGGATAGGCTATCTAATGTTTCAGTCAACATCCTGACAGGTTTTTTGAGCTTCTGATTGGTTTGATACCAGTTTATTCCACAAATGTTGTCACTATACTTTAAGAATTGTACAGAACTAGATTGTCATATGGCAGGACTACTTTGAACTATTTATTAAATTATTACTGCGATATGAAAAAACATCAAGCTATTTGCTAGAAGCCAACATTCTCACCTTCAGCCATCCAGCATAAAAGAAGAACTGTAGGAGTGTAGGCAAGGGAACATACATGTCTAGTTCTCCACCATGAGCTGGGTCCAAGAACTGACGGCCAACCACACAAAATGCAAAAAAAGAATAGACAGCTATAGTGACCACCTGTAAAGAAGACAGAATTCATGTCTGGTATTAGAGCATCACTGGATTTTGCAATTTTTTTCAGCCATTCCATTTTCCCATTTAAATTAGCTTCTTTAAAACCTTATTTCATGCACATCCACCACCGACTTACAAACAGTAAAATATTCCAAGTGTTTCACTGTGGTTCTTGGTTTTTATTTTTTTAAATTTGCTTTGGGAGCTTTAGCAGCAGCCACAAGCTGTGTTTATGTTTTCTGTTGTACTGACCTGTGTGTACACTAGGGGGATACTGATCCAGTCAAAGTGAAAAAGCATGCTGCATTTGGCACGGTAGAGATTCAGTTCCTGCATGGAAAAAAAACCCAAAACTTCAGAATTTGCAGCTTTGATAAACAGTTTGCTCTGTATTGCAATATCCAGCTTTTAGCTAAGTGCAATTTGAGGCTTCTTTTTGGGTCAGTCAGTAGTTTTAAATTGAAGTGTAACTTTCTGTTAGGCTTATAGATAAGATAGATAAGTGTTTGGCCAATTCATGGAATTGGGCTGTTGTTTGTTTTTTGTAGCATAGAAGAGGAATGTGAAGTTAAAATCATAGTGTAGGAGGCAACAAACTGAAGTCACATTTATATAAATTACAATATTCTTTAGGTTTATATAGCTTGATAGTTTTTTGCCAGATACTGGTCCTCAAGAAGGCAAGAATATCCCAACCCTGGCAAATGATGCAAAACAAGAATTAAAATAGTTTTAACTCGGGTACTTATAACCTCCTCCATTGAACTTACATCCATGAGCAATCTGAGTGCCACATCATCACGGATCCTCCCTTCTCGTCGTGCCTGAGCAGCTAGGTTGGTGAACCACACACAGGGGATCCAATACTTGTTGAAGTCTGAATGGAGACTCTCATATTTCTTACGTTCATCCTGTGTCATAAAACCTGTAGGGGGGGGTATGGGAAAGTTGGAGAACTTGGCTTGGAAACAGGTTTAAAATATGAACTCAGTCACAATACTAAACTAATAGTTTGTATTAGGAGGAAAGAATATTAAGTATGTTCCCTCCCTTAAACATAATAAAAAGCAGAATTATAAAAAACTTTAAAGAGTAGAACAGACATTTGACCCAGACAGTATTCTGGACTGAGGAAGTCTAAACTGAAAAAGTGCACTCCAATTTCTCAAAAAACACTCTCTTGAAAGATTTAAAGTACAGTGTCCTTTCATAAGCTGCCTGGGGGATCCTGAAAGATGAAAGTCCACTAAAATTGTAGGCCAACAGACTGGGGAAATTGGCATAGAACATGATGCATTATAGGCAGCTTGCCGTTCCTATACAGGGGTTATACTGATTTCAAGTTATTCGCAAAGCATTTTTAGTGATCTCCCTGAAGACAACTTTACATTCAGGTAGTTTTATAGAAATGCAGTAAAAAATAATAATTTAAACATTAATAAAGTTGTCCCTAACCTTGTGCCCTCTAAACACCATGTTCTTGAGTGAAGAGGACTGTCATTGAGTAGATGAGTCAATGCAAGGAATTAGAGCCTTGCAGAGATTGATCAATACTGGCTTCCCCACTCAATCCCTGTTTTCTCTTCCCCCTGGGCGATACCCCCAAAGTGAGAAGCTCCTCCGCATCCACTCTCACTCCCTCAGTCTTATATCTTTCCCTTCCAGTCAGGCTCACCAGCTTCCACGATGTGGTCCATAGTGGGGAATCTCTTAAGCACTCTGGTGCTGACTGAACGCAGGATAAGGACAGAAGACAGGTTGGCGTAACGAATGAGTGTGCGCCGGAAAATGCGACCCTTGTCATCTCTCCCGTGCACGTTGCTGGAAATGACGCACATCAGTTGATCTGGCAGGGGAATGCTGGTGTATTGGGCCCACCAACGGTTCACAATCAGTGTGACGTAAAAACCTGCCAAAAGAGAAGTCTGATTGTCCTAACCTGTTCTTTGTGCAAAGATGAGGGACAGTAATCAGCCTTACTGAGTGGCTACTGTTTCAGTTCCACATATTTCAAATCCAAGGGCTATTTAAATCACTATTGTTTTAAACAATTGCTTTGTGTCTTCTTTGAGACACCCTAGCTTTTTAGACATTTCTTGCTCTTGTGGTATCAAATGATGCCAAAAGGGGGATGAACACTCGTTAATAAATCAGTTACCAAAATAAAGCTGGAGGTGTACAGCACTGTTAGATTGTCTATTAATGTGTGGTAGCAAAATACCAAATAAAGGTACCATATATATATATATATGTAGTTCTGGGGTTTTTTGGGTCTTTTCCCATGTAGGAATCAGAGTATTCATGCAACGTTT